>JBAIZL010000004.1:164394731-164454731 GCA_036971475.1 Prosapia bicincta
TATTTTCATGTATAGAAAGGGATAACTGCCTTTAAGTGTATTTTTTTCGCGTGTACCATTCGTTCGCCTTTGACAAAATCTTAATTTTACCAACCCTCAACGTTTAAGGAATTGCAATTTAAATTCTGCCTTTAATTTCTTTTATCAGGCAGTTAGGTTTTTGATGACACTTTCGGTTCTAAAGTAAATAAAGTAATCACAAAACAAATAAACAAACAATACTTTAGAGGTTTATTATCATATATATATTCCACTGCAACAGCGGACACCGGTTTGTTTGTTGTCTTGGCATATTTTCTTTTCTTTTCTAGTTATGTGTGTTTCCAGTCTGAAATTGTAGAAATGTTTTAGTTAAATGAGGAAACGATTGATCCTCGAGTCAAAGGTACTTATTTTATTAATACAACGTTTTGGCAACTATTTCGTCGTCCTTTTCAAGCCTGTTGTGCTACAGAAACAAAGTCATTATAATTAACAATAAAAAGGAGGTAGAACATCAAACCCTCGATACTTCACTATGAACGTCCTTTGTGCTAGTTACCGAAACGTCGCATTAATAAATAAATAACTTTGATAAACACGATGCTCAACCAGTTTCTCATTTATTTATTACCTTATTCCAGTGTCTAAATTAAAATGAATCGTAGAAATGTCTGTTGTAGAAATTTAAGGGACAATTTTTATTGACGTACTTCCTTACGACTTCCGTGTTCTTAAAAAGTTGGTATTTATATGTATTGCAAAAACTATATACGTATATAATAAAATTTCTATCTTAAATAATTTTAAAATAACTATATTAAAAAAGTTCAGGACTATGTACTCATGTATGGTTTTTAATCTAAGAACGTGACGAAACTGTAAAACTAACTGATAATCTCACTTACCGTTATTTAAAGAAACCAAGGTAAACAATAAGAGCAAGGGCACTATGTACGAACCACTTCCAAAGCACACCATGATGCACACAATTACACGTCTCGTCGGCCCGCCAGTCCAGAGCCCACTGACTGACTGCTGGTCTCCGGCTGTTCCTATTTCAACAGGGAAATCAAGACCAACTGGATGCAAGAAAAAAGCAAGCAGGGAGAGGGAATGGTTGGTTCAACGCGCCTAAGCCGACTGACACTTTCGCTGGGCGATTGTTGGCCGCCGCGCCGATAGTTCCCTGGTAAATGATTAATGTGAAGTATAAAAAATTTTCAACTTTCATGTTTCACTTGTCACTGGATACGTTTATTAGATATTTATAGCTATAAATAAAAGATATAACTATGTAAACTATAAACGATATAACTATAAAGAAATTAGCTAGGTAAACTATAAAGGATATAACTGTATAAAGTATGTAACTATATAAACGATATAACCACATAAACTACATAGGATATAACTACATAAAGTACAAAGGTTATAATTGCACAAAGGATTTAATTGTACAAAGATATAAGTAAGCAAAGGTATATCTATAAATAAAAGATAAAGCTATAAATCAATGGCTACATAAAGTATATAAATATAAATAAAGGATGTAACTATGTAAACTATAAACGATGTAACTATATAAGCTATATGGAAATTAGCTAGGTAAACTATAAAGGATATACTGTATAAAGTATGTAACTATATAAACGATATAACCACATAAACTACATAGGATATAACTACATAAAGTACAAAGGTTATAATTGCACAAAGGATTTAATTGTACAAAGATATAAGTAAGCAAAGGTATATCTATAAATAAAAGATAAAGCTATAAATCAATGGCTACATAAAGTATATAAATATAAATAAAGGATATAACTATGTAAACTATAAACGATGTAACTATATAAGCTATATGGAAATTAGCTAGGTAAACTATAAAGGATATACTGTATAAAGTATGTAACTATATAAACGATATAACCACATAAACTACATAGGATATAACTACATAAAGTACAAAGGTTATAATTGCACAAAGGATTTAATTGTACAAAGATATAAGTAAGCAAAGGTATATCTATAAATAAAAGATAAAGCTATAAATCAATGGCTACATAAAGTATATAAATATAAATAAAGGATATAACTATGTAAACTATAAACGATGTAACTATATAAGCTATATGGAAATTAGCTAGGTAAACTATAAAGGATATACTGTATAAAGTATGTAACTATATAAACGATATAACCACATAAACTACATAGGATATAACTACATAAAGTACAAAGGTTATAATTGCACAAAGGATATAATTGTACAAAGAATATAAGTAAGCAAAGATATATCTATAAATAAAAGATAAAGCTATAAATCAATGGCTACATAAAGTACATAAATATAAATAGAGAATATAACTATGATATATATAGGTTTTAAAATTATAAAATATAAGTTGTAGACATAAAGTTATAAAAATATGATGGATATACCTATATAAACCATAAAGGATAGCTATATAAATGATCAATTGGATACATTTTTGTGTGTATTTATTATTATAAACATATAACAAGAAAACGTTTAACCGACACCGTTCAAAGGTCGTTAACTTTCACTACCAGCATTATCAAGACCCACTTAAACCGTTGAATATCACTTTAACAACCATTGTAAATACGTATTGATTTTTAACAGTTTTGGTACTGCGGTTGATATGTGATCTAAAAGTTTCAGTCTTGCAACATTTTGTAAAATACGAACCACGATAAACCGACGGGATTGAGTTTTATAAAAGTATTATTTCAATACTACTATAATAGTATATTTCCCTTCGAGTACCTAAAAGAACTTTTATTGAAGGAATACTCGAAGACGGAAATTTATAGAGATCGATAACAGCACCTTCGATAAGTGTTTGTACAACAATTTTCATCTTGATGGAAGAAAAAACAACATATGGGTTTAAGCTCATAATATAAATTTTATTACCAATAATTAGAAACATTATGTTTATTTCGTTATTAAATTTCTTTGAAACCCACTAAGGTTAATATTTTCAGATTTTTAGATTGATCAGGCATATAAATTAACCAAACTTTGTCATGAGCGTGATTTAATTAAACATTTTTACGTCTTTATAACTGAGAAAAACCTATGTTTTCTAATATCTAACGCTAAATTTCCCTGATAGTTGTTTTTGTATCTAGTATGTTATACAAATTTACAGCAGTCGTTTTTAAACAGGGAAATAGAAGAAAATTTGGCTATTTGATTTCACAATATTATTTTTAGCCATATCAAATCAGCTGATTTCAAATGCAGATAAACATTAGGAAGAAACTGCTCTCCTTGTAGGCAAACTAAAATAAAGCAATTGAAAGTCAGCTGATAGTTTTTCCTTTGGTTTACATTTGAAATCGGGATCCATCACTATTGCTATACATTTGATATAGGCTAAGTTATAGGTTATTCGAAATACACAAATAAAACCTAAATTTACTTACAGTAAAAATTACATCTCTGCATTTAAATTATGAATTTTTTATATTCATATATTTGCTGTTTCAATTAGATTTTTGTATTAATTATATTTCAGGATAAATTAATTTATTTTATAATATACATTATCTCCTACGGAATGTAAATAGGGTACATTTATTAATTTACCTATTATTATTATTATTATTATTACTTTATAAGGTATATAAAATATAAAAATATCAAATTATACGATATTCCATTACTACTAAATAACTTATATTCATCAAAAAGAAATAAAACATTAAAGCACCAATGTTAATAATTCACTGAAACTCTTGAGTAAATCCCAACAGTTAAAAAAGAAGAAGAAGAAATACCCGGAAATACCGATGGCTGTGGCAACAATGCTAAGCTAAAGGTTTCGTTTCCCAATTGCGCAATAGTTTAGTTTATTTGTTGAGTGTAGGTACAACGTATAAGGAATAAAATTTGTACTTTTTATTTCGGGATTGTAAAGTATGTGGAATAGTTGTTTATAGTAACGCTTTAATTGAGAACATTGTTTAGGAATATTTTTTGGAATGTTTAATGGCAATCTCTCTATTATAAGAAATTAACCAGGTAAATTAAATGCAGTTGATTTTTAGATTTTTAATTTTTAACGTTATTACGAAATTTTACTTTAGTATCTGGATCGTTAAGTAATGCTTTTATGGTAAGTTTCAATATTCTAAATCTAAAATTTTGCCGGTTTTTTAGGTCATGTACTAATTTGTTCTGAGGCTAATGCATGTTACTGATGTAGCCCATTAGGTTAGGCTTTAAACAGTTAACAACGTTTATAGCTGTGTAACACACTTTAGACGGTGTTACATATTAGATTTGCAAATTTCAGAAAATAAACGAGAATAAATTCAAAATTGTAATAATGTATAACTATGTAAAAAAAATTGTAATGTATGATAAATATTTTTAATGAGATCTCTGGCTGATAGTGACATCTAGCGAGAAAAAAATTAAAATAAGTAATCAAGCTATGCATGCGCCCCGCGGATGCGCGATAGGTAGGAAGGCTGCTCGCTTTTAATTTATCTCTCTCATTTTGGCCAGGATGTAACGGGGAAAGGACGTCTCCAAATGGCAAGAAGATGTATTTAGTTTCTTTTTATTTTAATTAATATAAAGTATTCTTTTCTTTCAATCATGGCATAGAAGACGGCTTACGATACCAGATACAAGATGGGTTGCAGACTTATTCATGGTTTTCCCGACGCTTATTCACGAAAATTGAGGCCAGGCTTTACCGAGATTTACCACGAGGTGGAAGGGAAGTTGCGACAAGTTAATACAGCTAAGTGGGCGATTTAAAACTTTTAAAACTTAATTTCAAAATTTAAAATGTTTCGGAGCAGAATTTCTAAATAATGAACATTGAACCTTTTAATTAATAAGCATAATTATAATTACGCATCTTTTGGTGCCAATATGTTCACATTAAATTATTAAATCTGATTATACAAGAAAGGCAAGTAAACTCGAATATATGTTCATTTTCAGCCATTGATTAATTTATTAATTGAAGGATTGCTATCCTTAAAGATTTATAAGTAATGTTAAAAATGTTCCATAATTCATAACTGAGTGTTAAAGAAATTTATGTGTCATGATTTTAATTTATTTTATCTGTCTATCTTAAAATAAAAGTTTATGATTTGCTTTAATTGAATTTAAAAGTCATTATTTTGCCAGCGCACAATTCCTTGCATTTCAAATAAATAAACCTTAAGAATTAATTCAAGAATATTCTGCTAATTTTAATTGTTTAACTGGGTAATTAAAAATATTTTAAGTAACGGAGTTGTAGCTTCTGTTGCGTTACAGACAGACGTTTCATTACGCCTCAACTGTAAGCTAGAAGTGAATATTAAATGTTTTAAGAGTTATAACTAAATAAAGTCCAATTTGTAAAATTATAATCCGTTGCCACAATTTGCGCAACTCTGATAGTTTCATAATATAACATCCGTTACATATTGCGCGACTCTGCTATAAATTTGAAGTGTAAATTTGTGTGTTGGCAAAAAGAAAATTTAAAAATGGTTGAAAATAACCGAATTCATTAAATATATTCAAAACGTAAATTCATAGTGTAAAATTTTGTAAAATGTATAAGTTGAATGCAAAAGGATTTAGCAGGTAGCTTGTGTAAGCAGTTTGGTAAAGTTAAGGGAGAAAACCAGTTATAACCAGTTTTTACTTGTAGTGTAGTCAAGGTCAGAGACTCTTATTGTTCAAAACATTTTGTCATGTCTATGCGTAGTAAGTTCTAGATTTTTAAAAGTTTGTGCATGGCTTTGAGAAAGCCAGTTGTAGATTACCAATGTTGACACAGCTGCTAGTTCCAATGTCAGGCAAGTTAGATTTGATTGTCCGAGTTTGTATAAACAAGTATATAGCCTGAAGTTCAATGTTTACATTAAGCCTGTTTAAACCTTTCGAGTTTGCTTGACTTTAAGGATAAGGAAATATTCTCGTCGATTTTCTGAAAATAATTCTATTAAACAAAATGATTTAATAATAAACTTGTTAAAAGAGGAATTAAAATGTATAATAAAAAAAGGAAAATTATAATTGAAATTAATAGTAATATGATTTTAATAGTAATGTTTAATAAAATATAAATTTATGAGTTAATTTTAAAGGTATTGAAATTTAAATGTATAAGTTGTATAGTAATCATATAAAATTATTTCAAGCAAATTTATCTTTTAAAATTGTTGAGATTTTTTTAAAATTTTAAAATTTGGAAATATGCGAGTTTATTTAAAAAGAAGAATAAATTAACAAGGAAGATACGAATGTGCCTTTGTACAGAATTTATACGCCACGACAACACTCACATTGTATGTCAAAGTGCACGTTGACATACTATAGATATTCTACATGAGAAAGACTAGGACAAATCTCAAAACACACAATACTACACCGATTCAATGACTTATGGGGAATCAACAGACTATACACTTGACCAAAATTGTGTATAAATGTGCAAGCGTAGGTTCCGTTTAATTTCAATTCTTGTTTGTAAATATAAAAGCTTAGCAAAAATTAATTCAATTTATTTACAAAAATATTTAAAAGAAGTTTTAATATGTAATAGAATACATATAATCCTTGGTGTGTCAACATGCTAGCTATATAATTTTTAAATTAAAATATGGGTTTTAATTTAAGAATAAGGTAATTGGATTTTCAAAATATGGGTTTTGAAATCCAAAGTGGTATAAGATGTACGAAATATTGTAGAGATAACGAAAGGTTATGAGGCAATGGTACATGCTTAAAGTTGTGAAATTGAGAGGAGAATATGTAGATAAATAGCGTCGATAATGTTGAAATTTTTTGGCTTACAGGAAGTAAGCGATATTCATAAATCCTAGAGGTTGGATTATGAAAAATATAGCTAGCGCGTATGTAAGGTAATGTTGACAAACAAAGAGGAATTTTGAAACAGAGTAACTTTGAACGAGTAATTTTTAACAAGAGTAATTGGAATAAACAGAGTAATTTTGAAAGAGTTTAATTTAAATAAAGAGTAAATTTATTAAGAGTGAATAATGTCGTTTTGAAATTAAAAGAGATATAATTATATGCTTATGAAATAAAAAAAAAGGTTTACAAGAAGTTTGATTTAGAGAGTAAAGATTTACAAGTATGCAATGTTTTTTAAAAAAAAAAAAAAAAAAAAAAAAATTTTATATAGTGAACTAAATAATTTTGAGAATTAATAAATAGTAATTTCAAAGAGTTAATTAAAATAAGATATGTTTATTAAAGAACTTTTTAATCTAAATTAAATTAATACTTTTAAATATAAATTAAATTTATTATAATATATGTATTTAAAATATAAATAGAAATAATGAGTAAATATAGTTAACATTATTTTTTGATTAATTAATAAAAGTGTTTTAATGCAATAAAGTCAGTAAAGAAATTTATGCAAAGGTATAAGAGTGTCAATATAATATTTTATGATATGTTTTCCCAAAGAAAATAATTTGATTGTTAACTTAAGAGTTGTTCGTAAATCGTTACATTTAATAAAAAAAAAGGAGAAATGAAATGACACAATTTTTTTTCAAGAGGGGGGAAAAATATGTAACACACTTTAGACGGTGTTACATATTAGATTTGCAAATTTCAGAAAATAAACGAGAATAAATTCAAAATTGTAATAATGTATAACTATGTAAAAAAAATTGTAATGTATGATAAATATTTTTAATGAGATCTCTGGCTGATAGTGACATCTAGCGAGAAAAAAATTAAAATAAGTAATCAAGCTATGCATGCGCCCCGCGGATGCGCGATAGGTAGGAAGGCTGCTCGCTTTTAATTTATCTCTCTCATTTTGGCCAGGATGTAACGGGGAAAGGACGTCTCCAAATGGCAAGAAGATGTATTTAGTTTCTTTTTATTTTAATTAATATAAAGTATTCTTTTCTTTCAATCATGGCATAGAAGACGGCTTACGATACCAGATACAAGATGGGTTGCAGACTTATTCATGGTTTTCCCGACGCTTATTCACGAAAATTGAGGCCAGGCTTTACCGAGATTTACCACGAGGTGGAAGGGAAGTTGCGACAAGTTAACACAGCTAAGTGGGCGATTTAAAACTTTTAAAACTTAATTTCAAAATTTAAAATGTTTCGGAGCAGAATTTCTAAATAATGAACATTGAACCTTTTAATTAATAAGCATAATTATAATTACGCATCTTTTGGTGCCAATATGTTCACATTAAATTATTAAATCTGATTATACAAGAAAGGCAAGTAAACTCGAATATATGTTCATTTTCAGCCATTGATTAATTTATTAATTGAAGGATTGCTATCCTTAAAGATTTATAAGTAATGTTAAAAATGTTCCATAATTCATAACTGAGTGTTAAAGAAATTTATGTGTCATGATTTTAATTTATTTTATCTGTCTATCTTAAAATAAAAGTTTATGATTTGCTTTAATTGAATTTAAAAGTCATTATTTTGCCAGCGCACAATTCCTTGCATTTCAAATAAATAAACCTTAAGAATTAATTCAAGAATATTCTGCTAATTTTAATTGTTTAACTGGGTAATTAAAAATATTTTAAGTAACGGAGTTGTAGCTTCTGTTGCGTTACAGACAGACGTTTCATTACGCCTCAACTGTAAGCTAGAAGTGAATATTAAATGTTTTAAGAGTTATAACTAAATAAAGTCCAATTTGTAAAATTATAATCCGTTGCCACAATTTGCGCAACTCTGATAGTTTCATAATATAACATCCGTTACAGCTGATTGTAAGGGAAGTACATTTCTGATGCATTCTGAACCATATATTTGTTAGTTATTTGAATTTGGATTTTATTGCAGGGCTACGAATAAACAATAACTTATTTTACGGGTAGGCTGAATTATTATTCAATTTTTACTATTAGTTCACACTCTGCCTACATAATTATTTATATATCTTGTTCAAATTTTCAGTCGTTATTAAAATATTTTTATTCATTTACCCAAGTTCAAATAAATTTTTTAAAACTTGTAGCGGATGATAATTGATGTTAATAAAGTTTTTCAAATATTAATTATTTCAATAAGTTTATTAATTAATTTTAATAATTAATTTAGCTTGGTATTTTGCCACTTAATATTGTGATTCTGTCATATATATATATATATATATATATATATATATATATATATATATATATATATATATATATATATATATATATATATATATATATAATTGCAATCATTTAGTAAAAAGTAAATAAATACAATTTTTTTTGTTGACTTAGGGCTATGTAAGAATTGACTTGAATTTTTTTTTAAATACTGTATTGTTATATGCTTATTTCGGCATATATTGTAATAAAAATAAAAACTATCACCAAAATAATTTTGAATTTTTATAAATATTCAGTCATAGATAAAATAAACATAAAACTTCTTTAAAATATTATTTATAGAATTTATTTCAAAATTCAGTATAAGCCTTTATAAATTTAGCTCTAGATTTTAAAAACGTAATTCATAATAATTTACCAAATAAGGGTTCTCTTTGATTTGTCGTTTTTACCTTTATTAAAAAATGGTTTTAAGCGTCGATAAACATAAATAATGCTTACAATTTAAAGATCTGGAATATAACCTATATATTAATAAATAAGTTTAATAATATCATATAACTTTTTCGTTTTATAAATAAAGCATTTAGTTAATTAGAGCTTAGCTAGTGAGAACTATTCACAACGGTAAAAAACAAAACGTACTCCACATAGTAGTAGCCAAGCACTGAGGAGGGCAACATCGTCGCCGAAACTAGTCTGTTATGAACTAGTGTGTTTGTTTAATAAAACTAATTTTGGTGAGATTTTGAGTTAACAATTTTTTTTACCGTTGTAAATAAATCATTGTTAAAGTGTTCTTTTGCTGAAACAAATGTTTTTAGACGGTACACTTTTACCTTACTTTATTAAAAACTTTTTACCACTGTTCAAAAGAAATTGCATTAGATTCGTTTCTAAATCCTGCATAAATGTTTTATGTTTAGGCAGTTTCTTTCTTTATTTCGACGTAAAAGTTTTTATTGTTTCCTCTTTATACAAACGTAAATGCAAACGTGTTTAAAAACGTTCTGTAAATATATCTGCTCCACATAAAGGCAACACTATGCTTGACTCGTTGTAAAAATAATTTTAGATTTCGGAAAATGTTCGTCTCTTTTCCGTATTAAACTCCAATACCCAATAAAAGCAGCGTTTAAAAAACAGCATTCATGAAGGTTTAGTTTTAAAAACGAACAAGCTGAAATAATACGTTGTAAACGTCTAGGTATTATCTTCTAAGCCATTTCTTGAATGTTTTGTGATTTAACGCATTTTACTTTAGTGAAAACACTCTTGTCCTTAATACTAACAAGTGTATGTACTAATCAATAAAAACTCGTTAAATATTTTGTATTCACGGACACATTAAGTGTTTGCCATAGATAGGTTTATAAATATTAATTGAAAATCGGAATTAATTTTTAAAGCAGTTTTATTTACTATACACACAATCTTCACCGTATCGACCCAACCAAGGTTACTTTCGGTTTAAATTTATTCCATGCTAATATGTTGTTTATATCCAGAGCACATCTTAACAAAAGTCCTCACTATGTTTGCCAATGCCTCATAAATATTAACAGCTCAGAACTGACCCCTGTTACAGTCCAGAACTTTGCAGTGCGTACTTAATCTTGAACGCTATGGCAGTGGAATGCTGTGGAGGCAGCGGACGATTAATGGCCGGAATAGTGTGTTTAACCTTAGAAGGTCATTTGTGTAGCATTTAATTGAATATTTAGACAAATATTTATTAAGTTATCACTGCCATATTTTGTAAACATTTTCATAAATAGGGATTAATGAGGCCTACTCGAATGACTTTGCATATACATGTTTAAACTTCCAATTACAGGTCGAATGGAATGACTTTATTGTTTTATTAACCATATTTGCATTTACCGTGGATGAAAAATAATTTTTCATTGTAACAGACAATAAATAACAAAAGAACATTTCATTCATGAACATTTTAGATCAAAATGTTATAAAAAAATATACTATTTTTGCACCATTCAATGTACCATCCTCCACGGGATACCATAGCATTACCCTATTCCCAGTGCCAGGGATCGTTATGTATTTTCCTTGGTCCGCCTACCATTCCTTTACAAAGGAAAAGGTAGACACCAATTTATAACCCCGATAGAGAAAAGGCCACCTTGAGCTACGTGACTTTGTAAACGTGATGTGATATTACCTTGGTTCTACATCTTACGATTAGTCATAATCCTTTTCTACGTTTCCGAAAGTTTCTACAATCCCTTTCTACGTTTTTACATATTCCTATATGTATATTTAAATATATATATATATATATATATATATATATATATATATATATATATATATATGTGTGTGTGTGTGTGTGTGTGTGTGTGTGTGTGTGTGTGTGTGTGTGTGTGTGTGTGTGTGTGTGTGTGTGTGTGTGTGTGTGTGTGTGTGTGTGTGTGTGTGTGTGTGTGCGTGCGTGTGTGCGTGCGTGCGTGTGTGTGTATGTGCGTGCGTGTGTGTGCGTGTGCGTGTACGTGTGTGTGTGTTTGTGTGTGTGTGTGTGTGTGTGTGTGTGTGTGTGTGTGTGTGTGTGTGTGTGTGTGTGTGTGTGTGTGTGTGTGTGTGTGTGTGTGTGTGTGTGTGTGTGTGTGTGTGTGTGTGTGTGTGTGTGTGTGTGTGTGTGTGTGGGCACTCTCGTGTGAGCTTGCGTGCGCGTTCGTGCATGTGTGTTTTGATACATATTCCTTCACTGATGCAAAATATAATCAGTAGAATACATTATCCGTTAACACATACGTTTATATAATTATATAGTATAAAGTTTATTATTCTCTTGCGCAAGTATCGGGTATAAATTACTAACAACACACAATAATAAGGAAGCAAATAACGACAAAATTAATTTATTCACATTAAATCAAGAAATAATCGTCGTACATTCCGTTTGTATGTAGCCATTTTCAGAAGCAATGCTTAATAATGTATTAATTGGTTTCCTAAATGACAAGGAGGAGGGGTAGTCTTGTTCTTTAAAATGGGGTTTCTTTGGTGGTATTAAAAAAAAGTGAAGAATATTTAAATAGTACCTCTAAAGATGGCTTCCTTGTAATCCAAATGTACATCATTTGTTGATTTATATTGAATAAAGTAGTTTTATTTTGGTTATTTGATTTTTATTCAATGTGTTTGGTTGAAATAATCTAATAATAGCAAAATTATTAGGTACATTTATTTCTTAAGTTATTAATGCTAAAACATTTTTAATGTTATTTTGTTCTTTTTAATTTAAAGTCGCCTGTCGGGAATTATACTCCCTCTGTAACCTCTATAAAGCACACTTGTTTATAGAGGTTACAGAAGGAATATAGAGCTGTACTGAATAAGAAGCAAGATTTGTGTTGAAAGTCGGTAAAATGGTTAGTTTCCTGGAACAGCAATATATAATACCAATAACTAAAAATACCTATAGTAGCACTTACCTTTTGTCTGAATAAGGGTGGTAGTTTCGGGATATGTGTTGCATTGTCAACTCGAACCTTGCCCATAACGTAATAATAATGATATAAAATATATAAATTGTTTTATTATTCGTAGATAATTTCAAAATAAAAGTAATTTTTAAATATTTTAACTATCGTAACTAAATTAACCCTATCTTAATTATATTTTCCATTTCGTACTATTACTTCACACTCTCCCTATATACATTTATTTATATATATCCTATTCAAATATTTAATCGTTAATAAAATACCTTTGAATCACCCACTCAAGTTCAAATTAATTTTTTTTTTAAACTTGTAGCGGGTGACGCTTTCTGTTAATGCAGTTTCTACAAATAATAATTCATTAATTAAAGTTTATTAATTAATTTCGCGCTTCATTTTTCCACTTTATATTGTGAATCTAACCTATCTATATACATATTTATATTAATTGTAATTACTGTATTTAGTAAAAGTAAGTAAAATAAAATTTGTCTTTGTTTACCTAAGTAGCAATTGACTTATATATTACTTATTTTATCTGTCGCAATTATTTTAATTGACTGTTTAAAGCCGTAAACAAACCCACAGGGTGGTCCTGTATTTGTGTAATTTTATAAAAAGTAATTGTACAAAGTGTACGTCCATAACAGTGAGTATCATTACATACATTGTACTGTTGAATGCAAGAGTGATTTCCCCCGGTGAGTCGAGGCTGATGTAGTTAATTAAGCTAACGAAAGGATCTCGTCGAGCGCCGAGATGACACGATAGCTTACAAAACGGTTATTACGTATTGTTTTGGTGCATTTTAACGCTTGGTCAGTTTGAGTAAACGGCCCCGTCAGGAGGAAAGCCATCAGAATCAACTTCCTGTGACTTCCCGGTGCAATGCCCTATCTCGTACGCGTACACGCTGATTTCCTTCGTATGTCGCAGGTAGAAACGGATGAGTGTTTCCGAAAATTCCATAAAAACTCCAATAGTATAAGGAAATAAATGCTGTATGGTGCCGTCAAACAGCATGAACAAAACCTTCCAATGAAATTCCCACTTAAGTCGACAAAAACACATTTTATCTTAGTCACCTTTTATGAAGTAATTACAATTATTGTAAATATTTATATAAATATGATAGAATCACAATATTAAGTGGCAAAATAGAAAGAAAAATAATTAATTATATTTGATTAATGAATTAATATTTGAAAAAATGTAGTAACATCAATTATTCACTACAGATTTAAAAATATGTACTGTATTTGAACTTAAGTGCATGAAAATTAGAACAGTATATATATTTGTAAATGTACATTTTATGTATATTTGTGTATATATATTTGTATATATATATATATATTTTAACACATTTATTTATTTACATAACATATTTTTTATATAATTTAACAGACGTTTTAGGCCTATATCTTGCATTATTGTATTTTTTATTCCTGATGATGTTGCTACTGTTTACCAACGAAAAGCTTTGAATATAAATAAATAATATTCTTGTATTTGAATAACCTATGTTGTTTTAAATTATTAAACAAGAAAACATATTTTATATTTATATATATACATTTACACACACACACACACACACACACACACACACACACACACACACACACACACACACACACACACACACACACACACACACACACACACACACACACACACACACGCACGCACGTACGCACGCACGCACGCACGCACATACACACACGCATGATATAGATTAGTTAGTTAATATTACGTTTCGCTCTATTATGATTTGTAAATATTGTAGTTCATTATTTGATTAAGACGTTGTTTGAAATAAGCTATTCATTTTTCTTTTTCTATTTGGATAGCTTTATGAAAAGAAGCCGTTGTTAAAAATTAGCCGTCTATGGGAATTTAGGGGCTGGTCGTTATTATAGGCAAAGTTTAGCCTCGTGCCTGACAAGCTGTAAACCCCTGCTAGTAAGCATTGGTATCTGACATCCTTAAATACGAACGAAGTGTTGGACCATTGTTGCGCGTGGGATCGTATGTTGCAAAACGTATTTTATTTCGCTAGTTTCGGCGGGAAGGTGTACGTTTTTGATTGAGCACGCATACTTATGGATGTCAGTAGGTTGTTACGACCTTGATTTATTTGAACAAATTGCATCGTGAGATGGGATTTAACGGTGCACCCGACGAAGGAATTTGCAGCCAAACCGTTAGCGGGTGGGCGTTCACTGAGAACTAGGCCACTGCTCAACTTTCACGGACTCTTGTTTTGTCTACCAGAGCGTTTTCGATCTTAAACATAGAAGCCCAAGGGATCACACCAAAGTGCGATATCAATACTTCTTGGAGTCTTTGGTATATCGACCATTCAATCATTTATTTACGAATTAGAGCGTCGATGAATGCCTTGTCTTATTAGAATAGTCTATAAAATATACAATTGATCTATAAGAGAATACACAATGTCTTACTTGGGACGTTGAATGTATTTATCTCACCCCGTATAATTTTGGTCGAGAGGTCTTTTGCGAATATGAAATAAGTAACACAAAAAACTAAAAAGATAAGAACTTATTAAAAAACACTAGCTACAGTAGATTGTATTTATTGCACAGAAGTATTACATATAATGGCTAGAAAATGTTGATTGTACAGTAGAATTACTATAAGGAGTAACTAGTATTTACTTTACAGTAATATTACCTATATATAACGAGTGACTAGTATTTATTATACAGTAGTATAGCCTCTAATAAGTAGTTAGTATTTATTGTACAGTAGTCTTACCTATATTTTGTAGGTAGTATTTATTGTTCAGTAGTGAACCTCTAATGAGTAGCTAGTATTTATTGTACAGCGGTATTACCTATAATAGCTAGTATCTATTGTACAGTAGTATTACCTACAATGAGTAGCTAGTATTTATCACTCAGTAGTATTACCTGTAATGCGTAGCTAGTATTTTTTGTACATTAGTAATGCCTATAATAAGTAGGTAGTATTTATCGTTCAGTAGTATTACCTCTAATAAATACCTAGTATTTATTGTACAGCGGTATTACCTATAATAGCTAGTATTTATTGTACAGCGGTATTACCTATAATAGCTAGTATTTATTATACAGTAATATTACCTATAATGTATGACTAGTATTTCTTGTACAGTAGTATTACCTTTTAATGAGTTGGTAGTATGTATTGTACAGTAGTATTGCCTATATTGAGTAGCTAGTATTTATTATATAGTAGTATAATCTATAATGAGTAGCTAGTATTTATCGCAAAGTAGTATTACCTGTAATGCGTAGCTAGTATTTATTGTACATTAGTAATACCTATAATGAGTAGCTAGTATTTATTGTACAGTAGTATTAAATATAATGAGTAGTTAGTAGCCTATTTATTGTAAATACAGTAGTATTACCTATAATGAATAGATAGTATTTATTGTACAGTAATATTACCTATATTGAGTAGCTAGTATTTATTGTACAGTAGTATAACCTTTAATGAGTAGCTAGTATTTATCGAACAGTAGTATTACCTGTAATGCGTAGCTAGTATTTATTGTACATTAGTAATACCTGTAATGAGTAGCTAGTATTTATTGTACAGTAGTATTACCTATAATGAGTAGCTAGTATTTATTGTACATTAGTAATACCTGTAATGAGTAGCTAGTATTTATTGTACAGTAGTATTACCTATAATGAGTAGCTAGTATTTATTGTACAGTAGTATTACCTATAATGAGTGGTTAGTATTTATGCACAGTAGTATTACCTATAATGAGTGACTAGTATTTCTTGTATAGTAGTATTACCTATAATGATTAGGTAGTATTTATTGTACAGTAGTATTACCTATATTGAATAGCTAGTATTTATTGTACAGTAGTATTACCTGTAATGAGTAGCTAGTATTTATTGTACACCATTATTACCTTCAATGAGTGACTAGTATTTATTGAACAGTAGTATTACCTATAATGAGTAGCTAGCATTTACTGTACAGTAGTAGGCCTATTACCTATAATGAGTAGCTAGTATTTCTTGTACAGTTGTGTTACCTATAATGAGTAGCTAGTATTTCTTAGTAGTAGTAGTATTACCACTAATGAATAGCTAGTATTTATCGTACAGTACTTATAATGAGTAGCTAGGATATTTGTAGAGTAGTATTACCTATGAGTAGCTAGTATTTATTATTCAGTAGTATTGCCTAAAATGAGTAGCTAGTATTTGTTATACAGTATTATTTCTATTTTGAGCAAGAAAATATATGTAAGAAATTTTAAAGAAAAGGATTTTTAAAAAATTTACTGTAAAATCATAAAATATAAAAATTTTTATAAAAAATAATAAGGAAAAGAAGTAAAAATAAAGATAACAACAACATCTACCCCCCCCCCCTCTGATTCTCGTCGAACTACTTAATTACACCCATTGATCATTAATATAATATTTACATTAATTATCTCAGTGTAATGTAAGAACCTTATAAATGATATATTCCCTATATATATATACACATATATATATATATATATATATATATATATATATATATATATATTTATATTTATACATACAAATAACGAAATTAAGATCAAAATCTCAGATTTTAATTGCTATATGCTTCGTTGTGTTTAACAAAAGATTTGTGATCTAACGATAACAATGTCGGAAAAAGATAATATTTGACCTTCGCATTGTTCATCGGGTTTTGAGTAGATTCAGATGCAACGTGGGTTATTGGAAAAGTAAGGGATTTAGAATTAGGGTGATAAACTTTGCCGACATAACCGCCAACGCTATCCCTCATGTAGGAACGTGCGGTCTGTGATAATGCCTGACCTTCGCCCTGAACAAGAAAAGACCGGTTATTTGCAGCCCAGCCCAGATTTCGAGCCCTAATTATTGATACCGTCTTTGTTATTAAAGCTTTGAAGTAACGCTCTAGATTGTAAATGTAGGAACGGTTAAATTTTAAGGGTGTGGAAGTTGGAATTATTTTATACTTTCATTTAGAGGTGATTTCATGTGTCCCTTTAACATCCGAACCAGGTGATGAATAATTTCCTTGTACCTAATTTTACCTTCTTACGTATTAGATAAACAAGCAATAAAACGAAAAAAAATTAAAGTCTAGGTAAAAATATTTCATTTTAGTTATTTTTTAATCACAAATTATACAAATATGTAAGCAAATGTGTCAGATTCACAACATTAAGTAGCAAAATAGAAATTGAAATTATTTTTTTAAATAATTAATTCAATTTTATTCATAGATTAATATTTGCATGAACTGTATTAACACTAAGTATCATCATCTACAAATTAAACAAAATGTATCTGAATTTAAGTGGATGAATAAAAAGTATTTTTAATAAAGATTGAAAATTTAAACTAGATATATAATTACACATAGAAGTAGAGTGTGACCTAATAGAAGGAATTGAAAATGACGTGCTTAAGCTGATTCAATTTTAGAATATCGTTAGGAATAATTTTTATAACAATGTTTTCCTTGTGTTTTACAATAATAAGTCTGTATTAAATATTTTATGGGTTATAATTTTCAGCATATGTTTCATTAATGTTAATGAAATTTTATAATATTCTAGGGTATGTATTCAACTTAACTGTGGTAACAATAGGCTTCGAGTAAATGTTTTTCGGAAAATATTTCGAGACATTTAAATTTGAAATTTTGTTAATTTTGATAAATATTATAGTTATATACGGTAATGCTCGAATGCCCTGCTTTTAGTGAAAACATGTTTGAGCCTAATCGAAACTGTTTAGAAAAAGTAACAGTTTTAAAAATTTACAGATTTGTATAATAGGTTTTTCTGGCATAGGAAAGTTTCGAATAGAACCAGGCGGGGAGACCTTCTAATAATTTGCTTTTGAAAGTCGTAATATAAAACTATTTTGTAAACCTGATGAATGCAAAAACGATTATAACTCTATTTTATCTAAAAACCCGTTCTTATTTTGTTAATATATATGTTTCTTTGCTTAGCTTTCATATAGAAAGTTTGAAACAGCTGGTTTTAAATAATTAGATTTAATGTAGGACACATAAAACACCTGTTAACAGCATTGTTGGGAGAGATAGTTGCTGGTGAAATTTACGTCTTCCGAAGCGTTTCATTTGCTTGTGCTTTATGTAGAAAATGAGTGGAAATTAAGGGCTAGATTATAGCTATAAACACGTGCAGTTGTTTATGGGTCGTGACTTGGCTGTAAATTGTAAACACTATTCATCTCGTATTATTGTTGTTTTATAGCGGCGATTCGAATATAGTTTAGTTGAACGATGTCTAATGGAGGTGTTAAAGTAGTCCGGATAATCGGGAGAGAGTACAGTGGGTCGCGATACCGTGAAACCCACGTGAATGGCGACACAATTTGATATAAAGTGATTAAACATTCAGGAATTCTAAACCGCTAATAGCAGAAACTCTCCAATTATGATGTCAATTGTGGGCGTTGTTTTTCCCTAAGTATAGTAAAAACGAATTTCCCACCAATGACGCTTCAAGGGCGTTTAGAAACACCATGGTTCCAAACATTACGTGGGAATTCACTGTAAATACCGTGAAATACTTGGAGAACTAACAAGTAATATAAAAATAATTTTTAAAGTCAATTCCTAATTAGGTCAACAAAGGGAAAAATTCTATTTTAGTTGCTTTTCATCAAACAATTACAATTAATATAAAATGTGTATAAATATGACAGAATCACAATATTAGGTGGCAAAATAGAAAACGAAACTAATTATTTACTTTAAATAATGATTTAACATTAAAAAAAACTGTGTTAACATTAAGGGTCATCCACTAGAAGTTGAAAAAAATGTACTTGAACTTGAGTGGATGAATAAAAGATATTTTATTAACGACTGACAATTTGAACACGGTATAAAAATATATAGAATTGAAAGTTCCTTTATACCGATGAGTGGTATTAAATAGGAAAATTTTATTTAGCATTAATGAGGTTACGGCGAAATTACCAGATAATTAAGGGAGGACAACAAACTGAGCTTTGGCAATTACATTAGTAATACGCTGTAGGCTACATACTTACGCATCAGTTCGTTTACAATTTTTATTTTAATAAAAGCCAGTGTATTTTTTTAAAAGTAAACTATACACACATATTCCAACCACAATAATATATCTGAACATGAAACACAGTTGTAAGTTACAGTTTTAGCCTTTTCATGACCAAGCGTAGGCCTATACTTCTACACGTGTTACTATCACTCGGTAGTTACAATCAAACTGGTAGTGGTGTAAAAGTGTACGCCACAATGCAATTACTGTACGTTCGTGAAAGCTTTGAAGTACACATGTGTTCAAAGTTGGTATTAAACTACCAATTTCAAAATATAGTTTTAAAATTGAAAAGTTTGTAATTAGGTATTAACAACTAATAAGTAATATGTACTATATAATACTTTATATTTATTATATTTTTGAAATATATAAATATATATGTATATATATTATATTATATTTATATTATATATATTTGATATATATATATATATATATATATAAATATATATATATAAATATATATATTTATATATATATATATATATATATATATATATATATATATATTCTTGATATTTAATCAAGAAACAGACAAAACAAAAAAATCGAAAATTTATCAAAACAACTTAACCTAAAAAATAGCCTAGCACCAATCCACACATCAAAACAACAACATAACCTAAAAAATAGCCTAGAACCAACCCACACCTCTAACAATAATAAATTCATAAACTTAACTAAAACAGAATTTACTGAAAAAGAAAAAATAATAATAACAAATTCCTTCAAATATAACCTACCTAACTTCAACAAAAAACAAATAATAAAAAACCTAATAGTTGACACAGAATCTAACATCCACAAAATTACCCACCAAAATACTGAACACATAAGAAATAACATTAATAATAAAATTAACTTAATAAAAACGAAAAAAAAACAAAAAAACAGAACAATATATTAATAAAAAAGAAAATATAAAACTCAGAGAAAAACTAGAAAACAACGATTACTTAATATTAAAATCAGATAAAACAAATACTCCAGTAATAATAGAAAATACCAAATATATCGATTCAATGACTAACTACATAAAAGAAAATAAATACGAACAAATCCCAGACCCAACTAACAAATACCTTATTACAATAAAAAACTTAATAGTCACTCACCGTGACACCCTAAACTATAACAATAAATTAAAATACCACACAAGATTATACCCATTTAAACCATGCGCACCCGTATTATCAGGGATACCTAAAATCCATAAACCAAACACACCATTTAGACCACTAATAAATTTCACAACAGCACCATCTTACATAATCGCAAAAATTCTAGACAAAATCCTAAGGTCTAAAATACACATCAACAACACATACAATATAAAAAATGGATACGAATTAATTAATAAAATAAAAACGATAAAAACAAACAGCAACACAAAAATAATAAGTTATGACATAACTAACATGTACCCTAGTATCCCAATAGAAGAAACCATAGAAATAATAAAAAACAAACTGATACACAATAACGAAAAAAGAAACATAATAGATAGTATCATTACGCTAACCAAACACATATGTAACCAAAATTACTTCCAATTTAACAATAAATATTATAAACAAACAACAGGACTCCCCATGGGTTCACCCATATCATCTGTCATGTCAGAAATATATTTACAACACTTTGAACAAATAATAATTAAACCTATAATAAACACACACAATATCTCACTATGGACAAGATATGTAGACGATATACTTGTAATATACCAACCTACCATTCACAACGAACACGTCATAATATTAAACAAACTAAATGCATACAACGAAAACGTACAATTCACCGTTGAAACAGAAACAAATAGAACAATCAACTTCCTCGACATTACTTTAAATATAAATGATAATAAAATAGAAACTACAGTATACAGGAAACCTACTTCCAACAACACCACAATACACTACAAATCTAACCACCCCTGGACACACAAAATTAACACTTACAGTAACATGATAAATAAAGCAATAAAATACACACAGGATAACAAACAAAAATTAAATGAAGAATTAGATAACATTACAAAAATAGCAATAGAAAATGGATACAACAAACACATTATAAAAAATATAACAATAAATTCACAAAAAAACCTAACCTCAACACAACACTACAACCGGAACACGAAAACAATAAAAATAAAAAAATCTACCTAAAATATAAATATACCAATAACAAAATAGAAAAAATAACAAATATATACAACAAAGAATACTACACTCCAACTTACAAACCAAACAACAAAATAATAAAATATCTTAGTAACAAAAACCACATAACAAATTCAGAAAAACATAACCTATCAGGAATTTACAAAATCACATGCAACAACTGTAACGCTTTTTACATAGGAAAAACATCCAGAACATTTAAAATAAGATTTGAAGAACATTATAGAGCATTCAAAAATAAAAATCCTAAAGTATCAAATGTTGCAGCACACCTAATTTCCCATAAACACGAAATTACAAATTACGAAAATAACCTAACCATACTGGAAATAAATAACAACCCAATAGAACTAAACTCACTAGAAAAATACCACATTTATAAAAACATACACAACAACTTAATGAATTTACAAACAACATATACAGAAGACATACTATACAGAAACCTCATACACACAGATCAAGAAATAGTGCGCGTAACTTCAACAAACACCGGCTTCACGGACGTAGCATCCACAGCAGAGAACAATCAGTGATTCGACAATGGTCAAAGACCGAAAGGTGCCTCATCACTCAAGGTAAAATTATTGCACTTAATGGTGGATAAAATTACTCAGAAATAGTAATATATTAACTTCATATATATATATATATATATATATATATATATATATATATATATATATATATATATATATATACATACACACACACACACACATACATGAAAATTAAATATTAAAAATTTAACTATAAATTAAATATTTTTCGTGAATTAATACAATAAAATCGCTGTACGGGTTGAACAGTGGAAGTAAATTACATTTATTTCTAATTACAATAAAATTCTTTGTAAAAATATCATCAGAGTTTATATTTTTTTATTTGCTTTGTAGCTTTTTTAATGTTTCCAGTAATATGTATGTGACATAGTTTTCTAAATCCTTTAAACGTCTATTTGTAAAAGGCTAAGAGCATGACGCGTATAACGGTTATCTTGATTAATGCGTACTTGTAACGTTTCACTAAGCATGGTTGCATTTACTAGTTCGCTCAGGAGTCAAAGCTCTGACATCTGTCAAGGAGATGGCAAGAATCCGGTGCGATACATCGATGCAACAGTTATGTTTCAGGAAATAGGAAAACAATTAGCTTAATAAATGATTCCGTGTCTCTTCCTCCAAGTACGGTTCACACTTGAGCAAGCCGTACACGTCCGGCGTGTAACACGCGGTGCATTTGTAACTCGTCACCGCCATAAAATCCGACGTTCTTACAGACGTTTGGAATGTTTGTGGTAAACAGGCTTAAACGATTCACTTTACACATATCTGTATCGAGTAGCGTTTAAACGATAGAAAACGGACGACCAATGTGTTAGTCACGTTTTTAGTGACTTCCCGTCTGGAAACATACGAAACAGAAGGGAGAGTAATGATATGCAACTAAATACCATCGTGCTCTGTTTTTAGTTATGTCGATGTTTTCTATCTTGTTACATAAATCCTTTGTTTATCTGTGTCGTATCGCCTACCTTCTGCACTAACCAATTCGTTAGCAGCCTAAAACCTACATAATTCCTGTTAAAGCCAACTTTCAAAAATTTTCAAGTAAATAAGGGAAGTTAAATTTGAAAGTATAAACTAAGTTAACAAAACAAACTAATTATATTATTATATTGGTAATATTTACAATAAGGAGAAGAAGAATATGAATAATAACAACAACATTAATAATGACACGATATCATTAACATTATTATAACGAAAAGAAAAACGATAATGATAACAGTAACCTTGACAAAACAATAACGATAATGGTGACGAAAATAGCAATAGCATTAACATTAACGATAACGATAACATAGATATTAACATTAAGTGCGACATTAACATTAACGATGAAGATAACGATAACATTATTGATATAATCGAAGGTGATAACAATAACTTTAACTTTATCGACAACCTTACTGAAAACTCAACAATAACAATAATGACAATGCTACCGACCACGATAAAAATAACGACAATGCTACCGACAACGATAATAATAACATTAACGATAAAATTAACGATGACGGCCACATTAACAAATGATAATCTTACTGAACATGATACCAGTAACGAGAATGCCAACTGTTAAATAATTTTGCCATGTAGCGGCAACATTGATTTCCGGAGGACCTTAAATAATTAAATGAATGAAGTTGACATTTTTGCACATACCTCACTGGGCGAAGTACCACCACTTGTCGGACAGCTATTCGGGTGCACCCTTTCCCTCACTTATCATTTACCTGTTGAACTTAAAAGAAATCACTTATATTCAAAATGTCACTATTAATGCTAAGAGTACCTTCGCCACACGACGGGAGAAACAAAGAGAGAAAAATGGTCTAAACCGAGCTTTGTTTAGAACACACAAGAAACTACGTCACGTCGAGAGTGACGGGAGAGATGTCGTTTAACTGACGTTTCGAAAGGAACTGGGCCGTACTGAACCTTGTAAGGGACAAAGGTTGGCCGATAAGGAGTCCCTCTCTGAAGCATTTACACTGTTTTTTAGATAATATTTTATTTAAAGAAAAGTACGTAACATACCGGGGGCCTTGAATCCTCCTAGGATTCAAAGAAGAATACAATATAAGCTACCCCAGCATGAGAGAAAAAAAAACAATAATTAACAATAAACAAAATGAGAGTTCTTTACAAAAAACAAATACACACTAATAAAAAATAAAAATTCCTTTTCTAGAGACATGAGAAAAAGTTTATTCTGCACTAATGGGCAGGGGGAAAACCTTATGAGAAGGTCGAGTTATAAGTCCTTGCTGTGTCTTGAGCTGAACAACTCGCACCACACCGTCTGTGCCAGGGAACACTTGTGTCACTCTTGCCAATGGCCAAAAGAGAGGCGGAGTAGGTTGATGCACTAGCACTAGGTCGCCCACACGAAGGTTGTCTGTCGTTTCCGTCCATTTGGTCCGCTGCTGTAGAGTATGAAGATATTCCAGCTGCCACCTTTTCCACACGCGTTGGTGAAAAGCATGGACGAGGTGCCAATGCTTAGGTCGATTAGTAGGGACTTCAGCCAGATTTCTTTCGGGTACGGCGACGAGTGGAGCTCCAATTAAAAAGTGTCCTGGGGTCAGAGCAGTGAGATCGGAAGGATCGTTAGACAAAGGTGTGAGTGGTCGAGAGTTGAGGATTGACTCGACTTGAGTTGTCAGAGTCATAAATTCGGAGAGAGTTAGAACGTGTTCACCTATGACGCGACACAAGTGATGTTTAGCGCTTTTAATTGCGCTTTCCCATATCCCTCCTTGATGAGGTGCAGCAGGAGGATTGAAGTGGAAATTAACTCCACGTTGAAATGAAAATTCACAAACGAGATCTTGTCCTGAGGTCCTGAGTAGAGATCGCAGAGCATTGTCAGCTCCCACAAAGTTTGTTCCGCAGTCGGAATAGATGTGTTGACAAAGACCTCGTCTAGATACAAATCGAGTCAATCCTGCGATGAACGCGTCCGTCGAGAGATCAGTGACCACCTCAATGTGAACAGCTTTGGTGACAAGGCAAACAAAGACACAGATGTATGCCTTGATGGTTCGAATAGAGCGTAGATTATGTACTTTCAGAGTGAAAGGACCACCATAATCAATGCCTGTGTTGAGAAATGGGCGAGTAGGGGTCAGTCGAGATTGAGGTAAGTTTCTCATAAGAGGATTTTTATTTTTAGGTCGTTGCTTAAAGCACACAGTACACTTGAAGACGCGTGCACGGATTACATTCCGAGCACACAATATCCACACTTCTTGTGCGAGAAGTGATTGAGTGAGTTGAACTCCAGAATGAAGGTACTTCCTATGATATAGTTCAATCAAGGAGTCAACCACAGGGTGTTTCCTAGGCAAAATCACCGGATGTTGCGTCTCATAACGAATCTGTGCTGCTTCGAGTCGTCCACCAGCTCGCAGGACGCCATCGCTATCGAGAAATGGTGTTAATCGTTGAGCCTAGAAGATACCCTGTTAGGAGGGGTGTGTCCTAATGCCTTTAAATCTTCGATGAAGGAGGATGCCTGAAGTAATTTGAATATTCTGATTCTGGCTGAGTTCAACTCCCCCGTAGTGAGAGGTCCAACAGTTCTTCCTAAGTGACGAGAGTTGTGTACAAAACGCAACAAGTACGCCATTACACGCTGCAGTCGACTAAAGCTAGAATATTTCCGCAGCAAGTCCCATTCTGAGTGAACAGTGGAAAGAAGAGATATAGGTGAAATAGGTTTATATTCCCCTGTGTCAATGAGTTTTGCAGGCTCAAAATGAGATATAGGCCAGTTATCATGAGACTGTTGTAACCAAGAGGGTCCGTACCACCATAATTTATGTTGAGGTAGGTCTGAAGGAAGTAATCCCCGTGACGCGCAGTCAGCGGGATTGTGTTCACTCGATACGTGCCTCCAATAATGAGAAGGCAATAATTCTTGAACCCGCGCTACCCGATTGGCGACAAAGGTTTTGAGTCGATAAGGGGGTGTTTGTATCCATGTCAGTGTTACTGTCGAATGGCACCATAGAAAAACAGAGGAAAATTCTATTTTTTTTGTTATAAAGAGATATAATATACGCCACTAATTGAGCGAGTAAATGAGCAGCACTTAGCTCCAAGCGAGGTACAGTGAGTTTTTTCAGTGGGGCTACCCGAGTCTTCGATAATAACTGCCGAATTACCACCGAGTTGTCACTAATCTGACATCTTAAGTAAATGACAGCAGCGTATCCACTCTCAGAAGCATCTGAGAAACCGTGTAACTCAATGTTAGGCGAGTGACTCAAGTGCAAAGCCCGCGGAATTACAAAATTTTTTTAAACAATAAGAAGTCTTTGCAAATGTTTGCCACTGAGTTAGAAGTTCAGGTGGTAGGGATTGGTCCCAGTCCAACCCTTTTGCCCAGAGGAGCTGCATAAAACATTTCGCCCACATGACAACTGGCGAAAGGAAACCACAAGGGTCATAAATTTGAGCGATAACGCTGAGCACTTGGCGTTTAGTTTTAGAGTTTCGAGGAAAATTCAAATGGTAAGTAAAAGCGTCCGAAGAGGATGACCAATGAAGTCCGAGAATATTATAATGAGGTTGTGCGGTATCCTGAAGAAACGTGGGTGTCTCTAGGTGTTCGCCTGGAAGATCCTGTAATAGTTGATAAGCGTTAGTAGTCCATTTCCGCAATTCGAAGCCACCTCGAAGTAAAAGAGAAATGAGCTGAGTTTTCAAATGAGAGGCCTCATCAGTGGAATCCTGGTGGTGCTGGATTCCTTTAGAACCCCATGATGAGGTAAAAAGTAGTGAGGTGAACTGAGTTGAGTGTTTTGGGCAAGTATCATGTGTCCAGAAGCCAAATAGTCAGACATGAATTCTGCATAAAGTCGCTTGAAGCGAGGCTTAGAGTTGAACCTTTGTTCGAGAGATTTTAATCGTACTTCCGCGTTCCCGCGAGAAGTTCCGAGAGGAGGTTTATCTTGTTTGAAAGGAAGTCGGACACAGTAACGACCTGAACTGTCGCGTGTATGAGTAGCGACATAATGAGCTTCACATGCTTGATCATGTGGTGAGGGTTTTGAGGTGAAGGGCACTTCTTCATGTTGCCAGAATTTTTGCAGAGAATTGTGCAGTTCCAAGTCATCACCGTGAGTAATGTGGTGGACATACTAGCACTAGATTCCCTTTCACAGGTAGGCAGACATGGAGCTTCTCCCATAACCATGAATCCAAAGTGAGTGCCTATCAGGCACGGCATATTAGAGCCGAGAGAATGCGTAGTTGGAGTCAATATTAAAGGAAAAAGAGCGCCGCCCAGAAGAATATCAATGCGACTTGGCAAATGAAAAGTAGGGTCGGCAAGCGTATAAGATTGTACCTTATTTAGTACTTTAACGTCAATGTGAATACGAGGTAAATCGACGCAAATTTTGTCGAGAATGAGAAAATTGTGTTTGGAAGCTATTACTGTGCCATCGAGAGTGTGCACGCCTAAAGAGGTTATGCCCCTTGAGCGAGTAAGAGTTTGAGAAAGTCCAACAATGTTGTGATTACTTCTCGTTCGAGTTACACACATTAGTTGAGCTACTTGCTCTGAAATAAATGAGGATTGGCTTCCTGAGTCCACCAGAGCCCGGAAAAAATAAGTCGTCCCGGAAGGAGAGGAGAGTTTTACTAAAAGTGTGCCCAGGAGCACAGTTGTACTTTGAGAGGCAGGATTAGTCGCCTGAGAAGTCATACTAATAGGTGACTGAACAACTTCTGTTACACCTTGGTCCTGGGAAAGAGAGGCCTTTAATGGTGTATGCTGAGGCAGGTGATCGTTGTCGAAATGGAGAAGAGTGTGATGTTTCCTTTTTCATTGAAAACAAGTCGATTTGGATTTACAATACTTCACACTGTGAGCCCCAAACATGAAATACATCTACTATACGACTTCGCGATCTTCAAACGCTCTGTTGGAGATTTGGCCTTAAACTTAAGGCATGAATAGATTTTATGGTCTGTTCCTTTACACAGAAAACATAAAGGATGCTTTGTTTTAGACGCTGTGTCATTGACAGAGTTATAAGTCACTAGCGAATTCCCCTTTCTGTTAACCTGAGTCTTATACATTAACTGTTTTCCCTTTGAAATTTGAGGTGAGTTTGAAGGTAATGAGTTAGGGTTGAGAGTTGAAGAGGAATGTAGTGTCGCGTGTTCAAGTTCACTACATTTTTGTGAGAGGAAGTTGATAATTTCCGCAGGTGTTGCCAGGATCGACGTGTTATCCCGTGATTGTTCAAGCTTCTTCAGTATAGTAGAATCCAGCTTGCGTAAAATCATCGCTGACAATAAGGGATTGTTACTCGTGATATCAATTTGTAGCCCCTTCAAGGCTTGGGTGTTCTCTGTGTAACTTGTAACAAAGTTACGCATTTGGTTAGAAGTGTAATTGATATTCGGCAGATCGAGAATTCTATTAAGATGAATTGACATTAATCGTCTTGGAGAATGATATCTTTCCATAAGAAGGTCATACGCGACTTGATAATTAACTTCCGATATCGGTAAAGAGTTAATTCATTTTAATGGTTCACCTGAGAGTACACTGAGCAAATACTGTAGTTTGGTAACAGCATTGGGAGATGTATTTTTATGTATGGTAGAGTCAAAGAGATTTTTGAACGAAATCCATACAAATGGATCACTCGTAAAATGTTTGAGTTCCAATTTTGGAAGTCGCCGTGGGATTTGCGAAGAGCTAGCTTCGGTTTTTTGGCTAGCAGCTTGTTTCGCTTCTATTGAAGCAACAGTGTAATTTATGCGAGAAACAAGATCATTAAACACAGGCGAAGTTGAGAAATTGGGAATAAAATCGTTATCTTTTTCCAACGAGAGTTCATTGAATGAAGTCCAATGTGTCTAAAAGTTCTTGTTTAATGCTAGCGACAGAGGGAGCTCGGATCATTAATTCCTGCATGATCGCTTTATCAGAAATCTTTTGCGTGAGATCATAAATAGATTGGATCTGGGAAAATAGAGGTTCCTTCTTAGCAGTGATTACCCTTAGTGATTTGGCCATTTTGTAGAATTGAATTATATCTACAATAACAATAAGGCTCTTTAAATACACTAACTAAATATGCTATACTAATAGCAAGAGCGATAGAGAAAGCATAAACTAGTTTCTCACAAAGAAATGTAAATATTGAATATTTGAACGTATGAACGGACGTAAACAGTTGGAGTAAACAAATTTCTCTTATTCAATGTTACTATAACAAGATATCTTCAAATAATTGCAATAAGAAAAACGTTCAATACAAATTATGAAAAATGTAAATATTTTAAAAAGAAATAATTACAAATACATTGGACAGCATGTAACTGAATGATCTGCTTCAAAACAATAAGCCATAAATATAAATTTGCAATTTACAAGCAGTGAAATCATAGGTGACTTCTTTTACCATACTAAATAGCAGAAAATATTTATAAATATATTAGCCTATTAACATTGGTATGAGTGAGAAACATAAACTTTGAATCATACGAATTGTTTACAAATAGACAAGTGTAGTTAATTATAAAGATATGCTTTCAGAGAGGGTTTGTTATAGTCTACTCTATTCGCACAGCTGATAGATAAGAAATTGAGTGAGGTAAGCCTTGTAACAAGGACAAGATATTGCGTGCGGTTGGAAATATGTACGTCACTCATGTGAACATGTTTTAACATAAGACCTTTTCAAAATATCCGGCCCGTAGGACCAAAAATGTTAAATATTTTGCCATGTAACGGCAACATTGATTTCCGGAGGACCTTAAATAATTAAATGAATGAAGTTGACATTTTTGCACATACCTCACTGGACGAAGTACCACCACTTGTCGGACAGCTATTCGGGTGCACCCTTTCCCGCACTTATCATTTAACTGTTGAACTTAAAAGAAATCACTTATATTCAAAATGTCACTATTAATGCTAAGAGTACCTTCGCCACACGACGGGAGAAACAAAGAGAGAAAAATGGTCTAAACCGAGCCTTGTTTAGAACACACAAGAAACTACGTCACGTCGAGAGTGAGGGAGAGATGTCGTTTAACCGACGTTTCGAAAGGAACTGGGCCGTACCGAACCTTGTAAGGGACAAAGGTTGGCCGATAAGGAGTCCCTCTCTGAAGCATTTACACTGTTTTTTAGATAATATTTAATTTAAAGAAAAGTACGTAATATCAACGGTAACGATAACTTTAACATTGATGATAAAGCAAGATTAACATTAACGATAAAGATAACAATAACACTAACGATAACGATGACATTACCGTTAACGATAAAGTTATCAATTACGATAACGGTGACAACGACAACAACAACAATAACATTAACGATAACTGTACTGAGAACGTTAATGCCAAATATAACGATAATATTAACATTAGCGAGGACGATAACGGCGAAATGACCATTAACGGTAAATATAACGACAACATTAAGATTATGATAACACTATCGACAACGAAAACGATAACTATAACCTTAACATTAATGACGACGATTTCAGTAACGATAAAAATTACAGTAACAATAATAATATTGTTAAAAGAAATACATTGGACATTTTTCAACAAACCCTTAAAAGCGGAAAAGAATCATAAATCTCCAATTAATCAAAAATAGGAATAAATTAGTATAAAAACAACGAATAAGGGAAAAATAATAAAAAGAAAATTATATTTGGGTTCAATTCAATACGGCAATAAATTGGATTTTCTAGGAGATTCTTCAAGTTTATTCTAAAATGCAATGCACTCTTAACGAAAATGTGTTGTCTACCTGATTACATAACTACCATGCCTAACTGGAGCTACCGCCAGTGTTTCAGTACACAGTGCATTGTAGTTGTAGTGTAATTATGGTCACTGAATACGACGTTTTCAATGAAACACGTCTAAAAAAATAAAGAATTCACTGATAGTGTTCGTTATTAGTATTACATTTCCTTTTGGTTTTCTGAACTAAATACATCCATCTATTTTATCTGTCACCCCCTACATGCTTAGTATTTCAATCCTTCTTACCCAATTCTTCTCTCTTTTGTAGGCCTAAATTCTCACCTCATCACAATGTTATTCATGGTTTAATATTCGTCTTGTTCGAACCCTTTGTAGTACATTTTGTCCTTACAATTACCTAACCAATTACTTCGTTCGTATTTTGTTGTAATTTGTCGTTTTTATTAACAATTTGCATTAATTACACTTTTGGTATTAAATTGGCAAAAAAACCACTACCTACTGATATTTTTCAGCAAACACGTTTCGCACTAGGTCAGCGATTTATTCAATACTGTGAGTCACGTACAAGACTGTTGCTCAGGTATGTTGTACTGGTATGAGTCTGTGGTGTATTGGTGTTTTGTGGTGTGTTATTGTTTATAGAGTAGTTATTAGTTATGTGTTCAATATAGTATTTGATTGTGAGTGTGTTTTGTCGCTTAGAATGTGTTGAGGATAGGATTTATGGTGTTAGTATATCTCGTAGTTTTTTGTTGTGTTAAGTTTGTTGGCTTTTTTATGTAGTGTAGGATCTTTAAATTGCTCTCTATGTTCGTGTGTGAGTGTAGTGTGTTCTGTATGTGTATGGCGAAGTTTGATTTGGGTTGTGATTTTTTAATGTCTTTTATTTGGCTTTCGTTGTATCTTGTGGTAAATGTTCTCCCTGTTTGTCCTATGTAGCAGCTGGGACAGCTGTTGCATGTAATCTTGTATACTTCTCCCCTGTCGTGTTTATTCTGGTGGTTTTGAGCTATGTAGGTGTTTTTTAGTTGTGTTAACAACGGACGTTTTAAATGCTACTTTGTATATAAGGTTGCAGAACGAGGAAGCTATTTTTTGTGATATGTTATCGTGATCAGTAAGTGTTATGTATTATTGTGTTGGTGTGTTATTGTTTGTTGTTGTGTTATGGTGTGTGTGTGTGGTTTTTTGCGCATTATGTTGTCTATATAATATTGTGTAACTATTTCCCCTTCGTACAGACTTCCAGTTTAACGCATCTTTTCTTCTTCAAATTACCATATTTATAGGCGCTCATAAACCCTTTAAATGCCCCGTTGCGGTTAGAGTACTTTCAGTACACCAGCTTTAGTTGGATGTATTTCATCGGAGAGCCTCATTTTTACTAAGTTAATTAAAGTACAAACCGGCTGCCACGTGGGCCTGTAAAAAAACGTATTTTCTGATAGAAGCTCAATTTTTTCTATTAACTTATGTCTCGTAGATTAATTATTTAAATATATTTTATTTTTAGTTTCTGTAGTTGGACAAAGTCGTAGTCTTGAGTTTGAACATATTACAGAATATTGAATCCTAAACCTTGCTTTAAATTTGGTAAGTGTCATGTGTTAAGTTTGCCTTGATCCCGAGTTAACATCACGTACGGGGTAGCCAGGCAAAACTAAATAGTTCGAAAAACTACATCGAGCCAGAAACTAGGCTACCGTTATTATAAAATATGTGGGCCGCCTGTGCAGTCTGTCGCCACGGCACAATGGATCGGTAAATCAACGGGGCCGGGAGCGCATCGTGTGTTTCTTAGCTTTAATGATGAGGAAACATCGCGGTTTCATTGAAATCTGTGCCGTGGTATTTGCATCGGTAATTGGTAAGTCGTAGTAACCAGTTCACCACACTGGACGGGCGATAAATAAACGCCGGGGACAGTCACATCCTGAACAAGTTGTTGGTAACTGTCCCAGCGTAATTGCAGAAGGTTCAACACGTATAATTACTTAATTATGTATCCATGTTTGTACGGAAGTCTGGAAAGCAGGGGATAAAATATGAAACAAGTTATACAAACAAACATTTTTTAAAGTAAATTCCTGTTTAAGCAAACAAAGATAAATTTTATTTGAGTTACGTTTTATTAAGTAATTACAAATAATATAAATAAAGTAACATAAGCTATGCGTTAAAACACCTGTTCTACCGCAATACTTGTAACTTAAAATCAGCTGTTTTACAAAATCATGTTATCACTTATTTTATGACAAACGGGAAGAAATAACTATATTGCAAACTTTGCCCCGTTTGTGATACGTTTTCCCCCATATAGGACTAAAATTAATTTATTTCAAATTTATTTAATGATAATTCATTAATACTAATTCATTAATATTAATATATTTGAACAACTAATTAACATCATAACTAATTAACTTTATATATATATATATATATATATATATATATATATATATATACAGTATATAAAGAGTACTTTATATATATATATATATATATATATATATATATATATATATATATATAAAGAGAGAGGCAAAAAGCGAGAGAAAAAGAGAGAGAGAGAGAGAAAGAACTAATAGTAGGAACTGATATAACTATAATATTCGGTTATACAGATTTATAGATGTTGTAAAGAGTAGTATTAAAATACGATTCCCGTAGTATGCTAGCAATAAGTAACATTTACAAACCGTAATGATCGCGTTGATTGTTCCACATTCCTTGCCGAGCTACAAGTAAGCGTTTGTAAAGACAGCTAGACAGACGGGCCGACACAAGTGACTCCCAGGCCAGATGCAGTTCGTTTCTTTTTTTACGGCTGCTGCTTGTCAGGCTGTTTGCTCCTCTCGCCTTTATGTCTTCCTTAGAACCTTCCTTTTGTTGATTTAAATATCTCTGATCTGTTAGGAAGCGGACCATTGTTCCCCAGACACGATGCTGCAACAAAAGGTATCATCCGAGACTTTCAGGCTGTGGGCGAAACGGTTATAAGTACATAATATAATTGACTAGTTAATCTGTTTAAATATGTGATTTATAATTATTATTGTTTGTAAAGGTTAGTAAAATAAAAATTTGAAGCATGCAAATTTATTCAATTTGAGTGATTTAACGGAACCTAAGGGGAGTTAAACAACTACTTTGGAGTAAATACAATAAATATATACAACTGACAATTTCTAAAACTTTAATTTCATACACGTTTCAATGACCTTTGTCAAAATCATCATCAGTGATGCTACCACGAATATATAGCTTTAACTAAAGAAATGGAACACGTTTAACACACAAACGCACGCACAAGCACACACACACACACACACACACACACACACACACACACACACACACACACACACACACACACACACACACACACACACACACACACACACACACACACACACACACACACACACACACACACACACACACACACACACACACATACACACACACACACACACACACACACACACACACACACATATATATACAAACACACATATACATACACACACACACATACACACACACACACACACACACACACACACACACACACACACACACACACACACACACACACACACACACACACACACACACACACACACACACACACATACACACACACACACACACACACACACACACACACACACACACACACACATATACATACACACACACACACATAAACATACACACACACACACACATACACACACACACACACATATATAAATATATACATACACACACACACACACACACACACACACACACACACACACACACACACACACACACACACACACACACACACACACACACACACACACACTCGTGTTACAGTTATTTCGTTTATACAGTGCTATTATAACGGGATTGGGCAAAGGCGGTTTAAGTACCCGCATCAGTTAGCCTATCTATATTTTTAGTTGCGTTATATCTTTAGTTAACAGTAGTATCAGTGCAAGTATTTATATATAGAGTGTTTTCAAGGAAGGTATTCACAAGAAGAATATGTATTGATAATATTTTTATAAAAGAACAAAAACTAAGGTATTGTAAAGGTTTTCTGATGAGATAACAAATATTTTTATTCAATTTCTACTCTTAGTTCACACCTTTCCTATTTATGAATATATATATATATATATATATATATATATAATATAACATAAACGTATGAGTAAATTTATTTAATATCCAAAAAGAAAAATAATCTGTAGAAATATTAAGCATAAGAGCGACAAGAATAGTTTTTTTTAAAGTACCGACAAAGTACTTTACCATTGTTGCATTTCGGGTAGTCATAAAGGTGCTAGGGGAACCTATTGACAAAAAAAGGGTCCAAGTACTTTATGATGGGTGTTTCCAAGAACCTTAATACCTTGGTTATAATAACACTGTACCGTTAGAGAAAACTATTTGTAAAAGGTAAGGGAATCACCAGAGTAACTAAAATACGGAAGGAGGGCAAAAAAAAGTTTAAAAACTAAAGATAATCGGAAAAAAATTCTTAGAGGAACTTCAGAATAGGGCGACGTATTGGGAGGGGGCAAAGTGTAAGCAATGTTTAAAATGGGGTAATGTTGTTTAATAGTAGGGATGGGCGATTCCGATTCTCGATTCCAGGAATCGTCGATTCTAGTGGTATCGAGGAATCGTCGATAATCGATTCTTCATTCATAAAAGTGTCGATTCCGATTCTCATTTTGTTAACTATTAAAATATGTGGTTGGAGTAATTTATTGGAAAAATAATTAATTACCAACTATGTCTTATTTATGTATTAGTTCATTTGAATGAATTAAATGATTAAAGTAAACGAATATATTATTATTTATGAAGCAACAACAATCAAGATCGTAACCATTTCCGGTCGTTTGACATCGATCGTCTCTCTCTCTCTCCTCCCCAACGTGTCTTACAGCCACTGATTCATAGATGTCAGAACAAAACACAAAAAATACAGTAAAAAAATCGATCAACCGTCACCGTCGGGACCATGGCCGTGACGGTTGAGCGAATAGACGGATAACAGAAACACTGTATGATTCCTCCAAAACTTAACCTCAATCAATTATATTATAGACAGATATTACTCTCACAGTAATGTAATATATTTTGGAGTGAAAATAACATAAACACGATTGTAATAGCAAACGAAACTATTAATTACATGATAAAAAGATCCGCACAGTAGCTACAAATGTGACAAAATAATGTACAGTAATATATAGGCCTACTTACAGGTGAAATAGTTCATGTAGCTTAACAAAGCGAACGCGTCACTGCACCTTAACACTTTAGCTGCCGGCCACAATATCGGCGTTTTCATAGAGAATTGCCAAATTTTTTAAAGCTAATTTCTAAATGAAGTGTACTTATTATTTGTTCCCCTATCATATCTAAGTATGAATATACGTTTCTCATCATAATATTTATAAAAATTAACTAAATATAAATATTATAATATTATTAAATACAAACTGGCTCAACATAGTTTTTTCCCACCGTAAATGACACGTAAATAAACTCCGTCGGACCAATTGGTCCAACATAGTTTTTTCCCACCGTAAATGACACGTAAATGAACTCCGTCGGACCAATTGGCCCAACATAGTTTTTTCCCACCGTAAATGACACGTAAATGAACTCCGTCAGACCAATTGGCCCGACATTGTTTTTGATTTAATTAAATTTTGTTATCTGTGCAACACTGTTTTGATATTGTTTGTGTAAACAAGAAACAACAAAACCACAATTTCATGTTCCGGTTACCCACATAATAAGCTGACTGGTGATAAAAGTGTTTTGGCGCCTATCACTTAGACCTGCAAACGTGTCACATGTGATTGATTTGTAAGTTTATAAATATTTTGAATATAAAACTAAAGTGTAATATATTATCTCTCTGATAAGTAATGCTACAGGTTCAATAAATACTATCCAAGATTCATATTAAGTAAAAGTTTTAAAACTAAATAATTTACTTGTTAAGGAATTTACATTGTAATTTAGTTCCTAGTAAGGATGAATTTATCTAAGTGTATCAATGTTTCTACTTAACTTCAACCAAGTCCGTTTTAAAGGATTATTTTATAACTCAATATTTAGTCAATATTTCCGACTTACTTTTTAGGTTTTGTGAAATTTTGAAAACCGTAGTGAAAATCATTACAATACGTCATAACAAATATGTGTGTCGGCCCGTAACTACGGACAAAAAGCTCCTAGAATAACATCATGTTTTTAATGTCGTCGGCGTTTATCTATCAAACAAAAACCATCGTAATTACATCTGTAAGTAGTGTGAAGATTGTTGTTTAATACTGAGCCTTAATTTTTCAAAAAGTAGTAACACCAGTTGAGTAGTACGAATAAACATAAAACGTTACGTAGCCCGACTGTATTCGGTTCAGAGTACTGGCCGTCGCGTCAATTCGATGACGGTTAACAGAAACTGACGGTTAAAAGAGTGACGGTTAATAGAAGTTTTACTGTTCTATATCTCAACTTTACAAACTAAAATGACTATTACTGAATTTATATTGATTTCATATCCTGCTCTATTTTATAGATTTTTCTAAGTTAGCAAATGTATTTATCCAGTAATAAATATTTTTATTTTACTAAGAATATAAATAAGTTGTCATTCCTAGTGACATACACATCGCCTTCACATGATCCATTGGCAGTTGGCATTACTTTTCTGCTAAAGTGAATACAACACCGTGGTATCGCGCCCGCCATTCTATTTCGTTGTGGTTTTGTCTCAACGTTTGGTGATTAATCAGTTTTAAGAATTTTAAGTTTTGTATAACTACTTTTTATCGTGGTTGAGTTGTTATCGGTTACAGATTAAGTGTCAGTTTTGTTATCTTTAAATTTATTTTAATTGCCTAATTTTTATTCATTTGTGTTTTAAGGTATTAGGCTACTAATATGAGTTTAAAAGATAAAAAAAGTTATCTGTGGTTTTTTTACGATCTGGAGTCGGAAGACAGTGCTTAAGCCAAATGTAAATTTTTGTAAAAACTAATTTTAAGAGGTGGAAAATCGCTTAATACATCAAATATTAAAAAAGCACTTAAAAACATTCATTTTGCCAAAATGTATCAACAAAAAAGATCTATACTTGAAGAAATTATATCCTCAGACACAGGACCTACAAGTGATAGTCGGTTAAAAATCAACTGGGATTGAGTAATAAATACAAAATAGACCTGAATAAGCGGCACTTGTTCCAGACACCTGCAGAAAAAAGGTCCCACCAGATGTGGAGAAGGTATGCCTTACTAATCCAGAATGTTGAGGAAGAAGGTATCCCAGGGGAATTGACAGTAGAAGAAGAAGTAAACAATTATCTGGGGGAACAATTAGCCAGTCCAGATTGTAATGTTGGGAAGTATTGTGTAGTGCAAAGTGCCAAATACCCTCATTTGAGTCTGCCCCACCCGCGACAGTGTTTTCTGAAAAACCTTTTCTCAACTTTAGTAGTTATATGTGACAAGCGATCAAACCGGCTAGGTCCAGAATGTGTTCAAATGCTTGTGTTTTTGAACAGAAATGTACATTACCTGCCAGACTTTTAAATATCAAAAACTACCACTATTTGTATTAATTTTTTACTTTTTATGTTGTTCGTTTGTTTTTAATTTTTGTTTTGTTTTGAGAAACAATGCAAATAGACTTAGGTATTTTTTTCAAACATCATAAAATAGTGTAAAGTTCACATTTTAAACTTTAAAATAAGTCATTACTTTTAAAAATTCCTATTGATAAATCAAGGTTGAAGGTTTTGTGTAGCCTATTACATTAAAACAGAACTTTTAAAAGTTTTTGCCATATGACCAAGATGTTAACTAAATTAATTATTAGAGAACTAGCATGTAAGCTAATATAACTTAAAAGAATCGAGAATCGACTAAAGAATCGAGAATCGAAAGGAAAATTTTAGAATCGGAATTGAAAATTTTAGGAATCGGCTCATCCCTATTTAATAGAGTACAAGGAATTGTTAGTTTTTTTTGTCTGTAAATTTTAAAATTGCGACGTAAATGATTTAGTCAGATAGTAAAGAGTTAGAGACGTAAGTCAGTTATGTGTAAAAATGCAGTGAAGCAGTTATCAACGGTCAAGATGCCAGGAACACAACAAACAAGTACAATCTTCTTACATTAAGTTTGTACTTTATAAACTTAGTAAATTCTGAAGAATTTTAAATTCATTGGTATAAAATTTAATCTAGTTTTTTTCACCACTTTCTAATTTATGAAAATCCCGTAATAAGACAAATAGTAAATAACACTGTAAATAATAACTTTATTGTATAAAAACCTTCTTAGTCCCCGTTTTAGTAATTGTAATATTTAAGCAATCAATCTTTGTCACTGCATAGAAATAATGTAATTTGCTATAATGTGTAATAATTAAATGTAAGAGGCTTAAATGCAAGTGATGTTAAAATTTATATGATTGTTAATTATTTAGAAACCTGAAGGTGTGTCTATAGAAAAAAGGTAAGGTAATTACTATATAACCTAAAGGTGAACTTATTATATATATATATATATATATATATATATATATATATATATATATATATATATATATATAGAGAGAGAGAGAGAGAGAGAGAGAGTGTGAGTGTTCAAATATGCAATCGTTAGTAAAATACTTCTGATTCACCTACTCAATTTTAAGTACATTTTTAAACTTGTGAATGATAGTTGATGTTAATACATCTTTTTCAAGTTTTAATTAACTAATTATTTTAAATTTATTTGGGAGAAAAACGTTTTACAATAAAAGAACAAAGTATGCAATACAGTTATTTGGTCATATTACGCTTAAAATAAAAGATAACATATTATTTTATAAAACAGCTGATTTTATGTTACAGGGTATGTAATAGGACAGCGGTTTAACGCATAGGTTATGTAACTTTATTTATATTATTTGTAGTTATTTAATAAAGTCTATCTAACAAAAACATTTTATTGTATGACCTAAATAGGAATTGATTCCAATTTTTTTATTACTATTTAAACAGTTAAAGCAAACGTATTATTCAGGAAGGTATTTATAGATTTGAATAACATCTAACTATGAACTCGGTAGTGGCCAGTCGGCAACGAAACAAACGTGTTCGGGCGCTTCTAGTAGTGAGGGCAATGCAGACGGGAAGTAGTTGTATGGAGGTGAAGTAGGACGTGCGTCCAGGATATTGGGTCAACAAGTTCTGTGTATATATATCACGCCACTGCCAGCACGATCTCGCCGCCATAAAGCACGTTCGATACACTAACGGGATGATCATGAGAAAGATAAAGAGGGCCCGTTTTACTTTCTCCACCGCCATTTTGAAATGTGTAGATTAATTTTAACGCCGCAGTGAGGTTTCCGTGATACAATATTAATTATTTGCTTTGATGTTTTTATTGTAAAATAGTGTACTTTTATTCCCTTTAGGAATGTTCCTCATTAAGGGAGATATATTAGATAATATCCCGTTCTGTTCCAAAGGTTCCAACCATTCTGACCCTAGCATAGAACGTCGTTTTTTCATGAAGATTTTCGCTTAGTTTTCCTCATTAAGGGAGATATATTAGATAATATCCCGTTCTGTTCCAAAGGTTCCAACCATTCTGACCCTAGCATAGAACGTCGTTTTTTCATGAAGATTTTCGCTTAGTTTTCCTCATTAAAGGAGATATATTAAATAATATCCCGTTCTATTCCAAAGGCTCCAACCAGTCTGACCCTAGCATAAAACGCCGTTTTTTCATGAAGATTTTTGCTTAGTTTTCCTCATTAAGGGAGATATATTAGATAATATCCCGTTCTATTCCAAAGGTTCCAACCATTCTGACCCTAGCATAGAACGCCGTTTTTTCATGAAGATTTTCGCTTAGTTTTCCTCATTAAGGGAGATATATTAGATAATATCCCGTTCTATTCCAAAGGTTCCAACCATTCTGACCCTAGCATAGAACGCCGTTTTTTCATGAAGATTTTCGCTTAGTTTTCCTCATTAAGGGAGATATATTAGATAATATCCTGTTCCATTCCAAAGGTTCCAACCATTCTGACCCTAGCATAGAACGCCGTTTTTTCATGAAGATTTTCGCTTAGTTTTCCTCATTAAGGGAGATATATTAGATAATATCCCGTTCTATTCCAAAGGTTCCAACCATTCTGACCCTAGCATAGAACGCCGTTTTTTCATGAAAATTTTCGCTTAGTTTTCCTCATTAAGGGAGATATATTAGATAATATCCCGTTCTATTCCAAAGGTTCCAACCATTCTGACCCTAGCATAGAACGCCGTTTTTTTCATGAAAATTTTCGCTTAGTTTTCCTCATTAAGGGAGATATATTAGATAATATCCCGTTCTATTCCAAAGGTTCCAACCATTCTGACCCTAGCATAGATCGTCGTTTTTTCCTGAAAATTTTCGCTTAGTTTTCCTCATTAAGGGAGATATATTAGATAATATCCCGTTCTATTCCAAAGGTTCCAACCATTCTGACCCTAGCATAGAACGCCGTTGTTTCCTGAAAATTTTCGCTTAGTTTTCCTCATTAAGGGAGATATATTAGATAATATCCCGTTCTATTCCAAAGGTTCCAACCATTCTGACCCTAGCATAGAACGCCGTTGTTTCCTGAAAATTTTCGCTTAGTTTTCCTCATTAATATTCAGCTATCCCATGCAACCTATATTGTTTTATCTCACATCCTTCTTATAAACATGTAAAATCAACAAAAATTGTTCAAACTCCTAATGAGACGAGATAACATAATTGCATACCTTGCCCCTTATGTAAAAGAATTTTCTGTCATACAAAACTAAAATTAATGCATTAAATTTAATTAATTAATTAATATTTGAAAAAAACTGTATTAACATTAAGTCTCATCCACTACAAGTTTTAAAAATGTATTTGAATTTGAATGGTTGAATAAACAGTATTTGACTAACATTGAAAATTTGAACAATATATACGTGGAGAGTTTGTACGAGTATATAGGGAAAGATTTTCTGTCTAGTAGTCTTTGTCTGGTATTCCATCCCTCTCTACTGCTCGGTTCTAATGTGGTATCCATGAAACGATCTGTATAGCGTGGTATATCATTGCTGAATCTATCGCACCTCTTACTATATGTACGTTTAAACGCGAGACTGGTCATAAAAACAATTCCCTATAAAATCCTTCCCTAAGCAAAATTGCGCCTGAACATTGTAGTTATGCCGACCATGTTTTATAAACAACAATATTCAAATTGGTATTCAGTGGTAAAAGCACTGATTTATGGGTTTTATTGTAAGGGAAAGGATCACTGCATAATAAAGGCAGAGTTAAAACAAGGTTAAAAAAAACATTCATCTCTCTGACAATATTTACGACCACTCAAAAAAGGTTCCTTTAATTACCGCGAAGCCATAAAATTGACATCTAAGTGCCGCCCATGCGGATAAAATTAACCTCACACGGTCAGGGAAATCCAGGAGTACTGACTCATCCTTCCAGAGTGACCAGGCCCACACGCCGGCCATCCGAGTTCACCAGTGCACAGGCGTTGCGTTGCAATGAACTCAGGAGGCGAGCCTACGTCGCGTTGGTACAAGTAATACTTCTTACAAAGCCCTCTTATGTAGGATCACTTTAGAGCTGGCAGTAAATAAGATGCAAATTGTTTCTTTAAATATTTGTTCTTTATTTATTTTTAAGTGTCGCAACATCAACTGAAGAACTGTATATACATAGGATATGATTTAAAGACTCTCTCTCTCTCTCTCGCTCTCTCTCTCTCTCACACACACACACACACACACACACACACACTCACACACACACACACATACACACACACACACACACACACACACACACACACTCAACGCACGCAGACACAAACACACACACTCACACACACACACACACACACACACACACACACACACACACACACACACACACACACACACACACACACACACACACACATACACACACACACACACACACACACATTCATATATACATCTATCTATCTATCTATCTATCTATCTATCTATCTATCTATCTATCTGTATATATATATATTTAAGAATTAATAATATACACTAATTACAGGAATAATTTATTGAAATAATACACTCAAAGCTTTTCGTTGGTTGACATTACCAACATCCTCAGGAATTACAATACTAAGAATGATAAAAGAACTGTCTAACAAATATGAAGCTACTAGATAAAGATATTTGTCTAGATATTTATCTAGTAGCTTCATATTTGTTAGACAGCTCTTTTATCATTCTTAGTATTGTAATTCCTGAGGATGTTGGTAATGTCAACCAACGAAAAGCTTTGAGTGTATTATTTCAATAAATTATTCCTGTTTTAGTGTATATTATTTAATCTTAAAAAAATAATTCTAACAGGAAAACATATTTGATATTCTACATATATATATATATATATATATATATATATATATATATATATATATATATGTACCAACGTATAACAGTACCAACATCATCAGTACTTTCGTTGTTAGCCAACGAAAAGCTTTGAATTGTAAATTCAATTATAATTCTTGTATTTGTATTTTGACTTATGTTCTTTATTAATACACAAGATTACATATTGCGTTATATATATATATATATATATATATATATATATATATATATATATATAAGTTAGGTGATGATAACCTTGATAGGTTTTTCGCCTGAAAAAAAAAAAATATATATATATATATATATATATATAAATAATGAAATAAAGATATATTTAATTATTTTATATAAGTATTCAAAGTGTTTATATCTCAAGTTATGTAGAGATTAAACGTTGTCATTATACCTTGCAGTTTATTAACAGTATTTGCAACACAATGAAAACTTGGATTTAAAATTAAAAGCAAGTAAATAAAATCGGCTCCTACCTTTTACAAGTTTGAACGATTTACTGTATCTACAGAAGCGTTTTGAAGGAATGTATAGGCAGATACAGTCTGTATGCTTTTAGTGTGAACATTCAGGAAGCTGTTAGTGTGAACAGGTTTCTAATTCACTGTTTAGGAATGCAGACCGGGCCGGGGAACCGTGCAACTGGCTCGTTTTTTGTGTTTATTCAAAATCAACTGACGTTACATAGTGATTAAATAAAATTTGCCCATTTTGAGAGTAATCATTGGAACAAATAAAGAAACAACAGTGTCAATCAATTTGTAAACTAAATGGATTGGTAAATCGGAAAAACTTATCCTTTCCTTCTAAATAATTGAAATAAATTCGGGAAAGAGTTTAAAAAGAAAAGAGCTAAATAATTTAAAAAATATAAATAACTTTTAAATGGTGTGAATATATATTATTAAATAAAAATAACAGTCGAGTGGCTAACGACAAAAATGTAACTTCAAAAATTATTTATTACTTACCCAAGGGGTGTAATATTTGATTATAAACAAATTAAACTATAAACAAAAAGACGTTTTATTTAAATCGTTGATGATTGCTTTGGAATCGAAATGTACAACAGGATTTGTGGTTATGGTTATATTAATTTATTATAAAAAAGCCCCTAGTAAATTGACTTAGTAAATATAATTAATAACAATACATCGTGATTGATAATTATATGCATCGTTAATATGTTTAGAATGAATATAATTTAAGCTACTGGTGCTCTTAATGTAGAATACACAAGAAAATTAAACCGCTATTGTATGAAATCCTACGTTTTCACATAATTTAGTTTCAAATAACAGAGGAAATTTCAGTTTTAGATTTAAACATAACCTCAAAATAACCTCTAAGTGAAAACGAAAAATGACTTTCGGAAAATTTGATGAAGGTGTTTCTCTTTGACAAATTTTTACTTTTAATTACCTTTAATAATGTTTTAGCTTTTATAATGCTTTACGGAAAAAAAATAAATAAAAAAAAAAAATAAACGCGAAGAGTGGGGAAAAGGAAAGAGACAGGTTAAATATAACTAATTGCAAAAGGGAACTATGCTGCAGAAGTGTTATAAAAGTGACTAGTAAACTCGGCCATTAAGACTAGAACCATCCCAGATCTAGCATTGAATAGAGCCGTCTTTAGTTGATTGAACTTTTCTTTCTCTTTGTGATGAGATATTACAGGTATTTCGATAACGTGATATTTAATTGTAGTACGAATAATGTAAAAAGAACGTGTAGTAGGGAAAATATTTTGTAGGAGAAAATACACGTACAGTTTAAAAACGACTATTAGAATGTAACGACAGTAAATGTTTCCACATTAAACATTAACAATTAAATAATTAAAGGGACAAATTCATGCAGTAATCAAGCAATTTGTAAGAGGTATCTTGTAATATTAGTATTTTATGTTGACATCACTTGAATCAGCTGACAACATTTATCGGATTAAAATAGTTTGTTTATAACCTGTTATTGCTTGTAGTTTTGTTCATTGGTGAAGATCGTGTAGAGAATTAAGAAAATGATATTGTAACAGTACATAGTTTTTTTTCTACATTAATTTGTCTTTTTAGTTTTTGAATGGCCAAAATAAAATATGACCGACTTCTAATCACAGTTATTTTATAAGGAAAATAATTTACATGTATTTAAGGGATTTTGTTATTCATAAATTAAACAAGTAATATAAACAAAACATTTTAAAGTAAATTCTTCCTCAGGTCAACAAGGAAAAATGCTATATAAGTTACTTTTATTAAATAATTACAATTAATACAAATGAAGTAACATAACCGATGGGTTAAAACAGCTGTTCTAATACATTACATACAATATAAAATCAGCTGTTTTATCAAATCATATGTTATCACTTATTTTATGTCAAAATAACTATATTGCCCACCTTGCCCCTTTTGCGAAAAGTTTCTTTCCCATATAAAACTAAAACTATTAATTAAATATAATTAATGAATTCATATTTGAAAAAACTCTATTAACATCAAATATTATCCACTGCAAGGTAAAAAAAACGTATTTAAACTTGAGTGGATGAATAAAAAGTATTTTATTATCGATTGCAAATTTGATATATAAATATATAGCCTATATGGAGAGTGTAACCTAATAGAATGAATTGAAAAAAAAACATTTTGAACCTCAAATATGAGGGGGGATTTTGTTACACGGAATAGCTATAGTTCACTTTTATTGTGAATTAATTGTTCACGCTAATTGTGAATTAACTTAAGTAAAGGTATAAATCGGTCTAAGACTAATTTTTATAAAGAGTGTGAAGGGTCTGATTGGTTTGAAGGGTGTGAGGAATAGAAAAGTGGAGAGAGATTATATTCCATATATAGGCAAGATAGGGCTACTGTAAAACAAGATTAACAAACAGAATAACTATCCTCTTAATCCCATTAATATTCCAGTATCCACGGTTACCTATGTAATTGCAATATTAGATAATGATTTACAATTATTATATTAAATTCTTGTTGTGGATATTAAGTTGCTGTTGTGATTAATTAGTAATCCCAGTTGCTTGAGATGATAAATAGTTTTATTTTAGATGTTAATAATTGGCCTATACATAGTAGATAATACCAATATGCAGTAGCAGGTCCAACGAATTTACACCGGCGTAACCATCGTTTTTAGATAAATACCCCCACCCTCAAATACTACATACCTAAAATATACAGAAATGTTCATAATATTACTTTAGCAAAATGTAGAACGAACCAAGCAACAATAAAATAGCAAATAGTCACCCTTTTGTCTAGCTTATTATATCTATTTGCCATGAGATTAAAATTGGCTTCAAACACACCAATTTAAGTTTACATAATTCCTGGGGGGGGGGGGGGTTGCTCCAGCCCTTCCCCGCCGTATTCACGACTTCCCCAAAATGGACCTTCGTAAAAAACCCTGAAGCCGCTCCTGTCAATACGTTGCAATAACGAAACGTTCATTAAATATCTCTTATATTGAATGTGTTCAATGATGTATATTCCCATAAAATAACATCCTCGCCCCATTGAGCACGGCCTAATGGTTCTTCAGTTGTTACACTTAATCTAAATACCTTAGAAGGAATTCCGTTCGAGCTCAGCAGGAATTTTTTTCTGACGAGAAAAAACAGCGATCATCGCGCAGAATGCCTATTTCAGCCAGTGCCATACAAGGTAATTGTATAAAATATAGGCTAGCGCAGTAATCGGATTGATCACTGGAGCTACCGGTCGCTTCGACTCTGGTTAGCAGCTCGGTAGACGTGAAGTCGCTCGTAGAGCTCCCGTCGCCATCTGTGTGACGCGATGTCACACTAACATTCACGGGCAATTGTTTGCACTGTTCTTACGAGTCGGACTCTTATTAGCTCAGAAATTAAGAGCTATGATTTCTTAAATTAGACTGTAAAAAGAAATAATTACAACTGAAAATATTATACGCTCACTTAAAACCCCAATGCACACTAATTTGTAGCTACAGTCTAGTTTCGCCAACGAAGTCGTCTTCATCAGTGGTTGGCTAACACCACTCAGATGTTATACTCATAGATACTTCATCAGTGTTAGCCAATCTCGGACGAAGGTGACATGGTCACAGAAAAAAGCCTGTATTAATAAACTAGAGCGTAGGGAGATTTTGAGTAAACTTTTTTAATATTTACAGCTGTTAATTGTTCTTGCTAGCTAAGCTCTAATTATTAAATAATTAGGAGGAAATAACTATATTGCACACCCTTTAGTGAAGTTTTTTCCCTATAATACCAAAATTAATTCATTATTAAATTTAATTAATGAAATGATATTTGGAAAAATATGTGTTAAGTGTTATCCACTTAAAGTTTAAGAACAATGTGTTGAATTTGAGTGGATGAATAAAAAGTATTTTACTAACGATTGAAAATTTGAACAAGATTACTGTGAACTATTAGAAAGGAATGAATAATAAACACCAACTAACAAGCAACAATTTATTTTCTTATTCGCATATCAATGACAAAGTCATCATCAGTGAATTTTACTATACACATAATAAATTACATCTTATTGTAGTTACAGCTTAGGATTAGTGTTGTTATACTCACTGATGATGTTAACTTTCTCGTTGAAATGCGCATGAGAAAAGTATGTTTCATAACTAGGGGCCTTTTCTGGGGTGCTATTCTGTTTATAAAGCTCAGCCCGGAAATTCGATCAAGGACCGGAAAACACTTTAGGTACGAGCTATGAACACTACATTCTATCGCTACACATTTAATAATAATAATAATAATAATAATAATAATAAAACTAGTATAGTTTATGAGCATAATATAGTTAGTGAAAATATGTATAACTTTTTAACCATAATTTAAAAACAATTAACTTATACTTCCATTATTAACCCGTTGATCGGCAACTCATACGTGCCCTTATATATCGTCTGGGAGCAACATATTTCTGAAAGATTTTCGAATTATTCCTTCTAATGTTTTCAACTATTGTACTATATTAAATATTTTTAAAAAACATGTTCAATATTGAAGAAAGTATAAATTTCATCAACATTAGTAGCAGCCAACATTTTCAGTTTTAATTGGTCACACACGGTAGTATTTTCACAAAGTCGTAATATTCGTTAATCCCCTAACAATTTTGTTGACCAATTTCCTATTAAAATATATTTCGACAAAGTCTATTTCTCTAGGTTCCAGTGGCAAAACGCTTTTGTTAGAAATGGTTGATTTATTTTCATCCAAATCATGAACAATGAAACTGAGAAACAAGTAAATTAATATTAGGGGGTTGTAAATCAAGATATTAAAAACAAATTCTATTTACGTGTGCACAATAAAGCTCAAGCGAGCCTAACCCATTCATTAGGAATGAAAAAAAAACATTTTAAAGGAAAATATTTCGATGCAACAAAAAGATGAAACCGAAAAATAAATGAATAAATGTTTCTAGGTATTTGTAAATAAGAATTCCTGTTCCCCCTATAATTTATCTAAAATTTGAAAACAAAGATTCCATATAGCTTTAACACTTGAAGTAGCCTACAATGGTGTAACCCACGGCCTTAAGAGTAGATAATAGTAATCAGTGTTAATTATGTGTTATGTGTGTGAATGAGGATTATTCAGTTGCGTTTCTTTCACATGCCTCAAGAATATCTACAAAGACAAATATCTATAGAGTCTGTAAGGAAACTCCATTGCTTACGTTACTGTAACAATTATCTTCCCGATTTGTATTTTTGGGCCGGTAGATGGCAGTGTACTTGCCGTTGGCGGATTGCGTGCCAGGAGAAGGGGTCTGGCGGAACACACAATTAGGTAACGTCGCATAATTACAACAATTAAAAGAGAGTCGCGTGATGTGTAAAGTATATTTATTACCGTAATTGTAGTTAATTTTAACAAGAAACATAAATTACAGTAAAGGCATCTATTTTATAACAGGTTTTTATTTTAGAGCGAGAATATTTAAAAAAAAAATAAACCTAATTACTGACATACATACAAAGATAATATTGTTTTCTTTTAAAGAGAAAATATGGGGCAGAAAGGCCACATGGCCTCTGAGAAAATTAGATTTTGAGAGATCGAGGTTAATTCATTTTACTCCGGGCGGAAAGAAAAAAATAGAGCAATGAGTTCTCTACACGCGGTTGGAATAAGGCTTTAGCACTGGTGAACCGTCATGCGTTTGAACCGGCATAGTGCATATACAAATACAATGACGGGTAAACAAATATAATGTCGGGTAAACAAATACAGTGTCGGGTAAACAAATATAATGCCGGGTAGACAAATATAGTATATGATAAACAAATACAATACCGGGTAAACAATAACAATGTCGAGTAAAAAAATACAGTGCCGGGTAAACAAATACAATGCCGGTTAAACAAATACAATGTCAAGTAAATGAATATAATGTCGGGTAAACAAATACAATGCCGGGTAGACAAATATAATGTCGGGTAAGAAAAACAGTGCCGGATAAACATACAAAAGCCGGGTAGACAAATACAATATCGTTAAACCAATACAATACCGGGTAAAAAATAACAATGCCGGGTAAACAAATATAATATCAAGTAGACAAATACAGTACTTGGTAAACAAATACAATACCGGGTAAACAATAACAATGTAGGATAAACAAATACAGTGCCGGGTAAACAAATACAATGATGGGTAAACAAATACAATGTCGGGTAAACAAATACAATGCTGAGTAAAGAAATACAATGTCGGATAAGGAAATACAGTGCCGGATAAACAAATACAAAAGCCGCGTAGACAAATACAATGTCGTTAAACCTATACAATGCCGGGTAAACAATAACAATGCCGGGTAAACAAATACAATACCGTGTAAACAAATACTGTGCCTGGTAAGCAAATACCGGTTAAATCAATACAATGTCGGGTTAACAAATACAATGCCGGTTAAACCAATACAATTCCGGGTAAACAAATGCAATGCAGGATAAAACAATACGATGTGGGATAAGCAAATATAATGCCGGGTAAACCAATACAATGCCGGGAGAATTTATGGATTATTATATTCTGTATAAAATTGTATTGTTATTTATATTGTAAATAAATTTGAATCGTTGGCCAAGAATGAATTGTTGCATTGAATTTAATTAGATCTGACAGTTCAATGTTTATTACTTTGTGTATTTATATTACAAAAAATAGTATTAAGGAGTGTTTTCAAATAATATATTTTTAATATATAGTTAATATTAATATATAGTTTAATAATAGTACAATTAATAACACCAACAACAACACTATCACTAACACCAATTTCAACAACACCACTAACAACACCAACATCACCTCCAAAAACAACAACAACAATACCAACAATAACATCAACAATGTATATAATAATATAATTAATTATATATATATATATATATATATATATATATATATATATATATATATATATATATATATATATATATATATTATATATATATTATATATATATTATATATATATATTATATATATGTATATATATATATATATATATATATATATATATATATATATATATATATATATATATACTTATAATAAATATAAAGTGTTTTGGAGTTTGCTTCTAACAAGTAAAATATACTTGAAGCATCGTACATGTTTCTTCCTTCGTATCAGCAACTTACCGTATATTTTCTTTATAGCAATACTGAATATTTGGCTTAGGAAGTTTCTGTATATGGTTCAGGAAGTTACTCTTTGATCGTGTATATTTGTTTCAACAAGTAACTGCATATTAGGTCTAGGAAGTTACTCTATATTTAGTTTAAGAAGTTACTGTATACTCGGTCTAGGAAGTTACTGAATATTTAGTTTAAGAAGTTACATTATCTTCTTTCTAGGAAGTTTTAGTATAAATTTAGTTTAAAAGGTTACTGTATATTCGGTCTAGGAAGTTACTGTATATTTAGTTTAAAAAGTTACTGTGTAATCTGTCTAGGAAGTTACTATATATTTTGTTCAAGAAGTTACTGTATATTTAGTTTAAGAAGTTACAGTATGCTCGGTCTAATAAGTTACTGAATATTTAATTTAAGAATTTACTTTATCTTCTTTGTAGGAAGTGTTAGTATATATTTAGTTTAAGAAGTTACTGTATATTCGGTCTAGGAAGTTACTGGATGTTTAGTTTAAGAAGTTACTGCATACTCGGTCTAGGAAGTTACTATATATTTAGCTTATGAAGTTACTGTATATTCGGTCTAGGAAGTTACTGTATATTTAGTTTAAGAAGTTACTGTATATTCGGTCTAGTAAGTTACTGTATACTTAGTTCAGAAAGTTACTGCATCATCTTTCTAGTAAGTTACTGTATATTTAGTTTAAAAAGTTACTTTATCTTCTTTCTAGTAAGTTTTAGTATATATTTAGTTTAAGAAGTTACTGTATATTCGGTCTAGAAAGTTAATGTATTCTGTATTTAGTTTAGGAAATTACTGTATTCATGGTTGAAAAAGTTACTGTATACTTGGTTAAGGATGTTACTGTAAATTTTTTTAAGGTATTTAAGCCTAGAATTTGTTTAAACCTTTAATATTAATTTAAAGTGGTCACTCTAGTTTGTAACTTCTTGTTTGCTAGATTGTAATAGTGTAATAAAACCCTCTGACGATGGTGACATGGTCATCGAAATATACATAAGGGTTTAATTTTAGGTAACTTGTATTATCTGTTATTTTTGATTATTTTTATGGATTGGAGTTTTTCCAATATATTATTGTAATTAATTTAAAGCGTAATAATGACGCAAAATACCTCGGCCCTCTATATCCCTTTCAAAATTGTAAAATATTGTTTACAGTTTTCAAAATGATACTAACAATCACTAACGTGGCAATTTTAAGGCAGGAACCACCATCTAGTGTAAATGCACTCCAGCCCATAGTATTAAATAGGTTTGTCGTAAGGGCAGGAAGAAAATCTTGAAGTACAATGACGTTGAGATAGGCAGTAAAAATGAAATGAAGGGAAAGATTCAAATATATGAATATTTTCATGATGTTCATAAAATTGTTAATTATTTGAAATCAAATTGAACCTAGAGTTAAATCTAGAGCACTTTCTGTGAATTCGTTTAGGTAACTGTGCATTAAGCTTTCCTAATATTTATCTTTCAGAGTACTTTTAGAGATAAGGACACGGTAGACACTGACCGACCAATGTGAAACCAGTTGTTCGGTAGCAGTAGGATCTGTTGGTCGCGGAAACAGTTCCCAAGGCATGACCTAAGTTCGGCTACACGTGCTGTCCGCGCCATTACCCGCTCGGAAGCGTGTTTGATCAAGCCATTACGGGTCCTCGTACACAATAACAACGTCCTTGCTGGTCATGCTGGCTAATGCTCTGTGCAGTCTGGAATGTGTGGCCTACACTTGTAGCTCGTCGCTAGTGATTAGTGTGCCGCGTCTGCGCGTCCCCTTTGTTTAACTCACTCCAGTTGTCTTGGATGACCAGTTTTACAAAAATAATTTACCAATAAGATAGTTATTTACTTTATATACAATTTGCTTCATCACTTAATCGCGATTTCACAGTGCAGTAACCGCGTTCTGACAACATAAATCTGTTGCAAAATTCTTTTGTATTTATCTTTTAGATATCAATTGCCTTGTGATATCCATTAATAACCTAAGTTCCAGTCCATGGTTATTGTGATTTTACGTATACTTCATTGTTATAAAATATCATTGCCCACCGTTATAGTAATTCTGAGGTCTATTTTATGACAGAAGCACCACAATGGGTTCTTCCGTATTAATGTGTATGTAAAGCCTTCTTATTTTTCTCTAACTCCCACACACACACACACACACACACACACACACACACACACACACACACACAAACACACACACACACACACACACACACACACACACACACACACACACACACACACACACACACACACACACACACACACACACACACACACACACACACACACACACACACACACACACACACACACACACACACACACACCACATACACACACACACACACACACACACACACACACACACACACACACACACACACACACACACACACACACAACACAACATATCAACCCACCAACCCATCTAGAAATCTACTCATAAACCCATCAACTCATTCGGAAATCTGCTCACAAATCCACCAACTCTTCTATAAACTCACTTACAAACCTACATACACACTTTGAACCCCACTCAAAAACCCACCAACTAATCTAGAAACTCTCTTGCTAATCTATTAACTCATCGAGAAACCTACTCAAAAATCCACTAACCCATCTAGAAATCCACTTACAAACATACTATCCTATCTAGAAATCCACCTGTAAACCACCCATCAATCCATCTAGAAATCTACTCACAAATCCACCAACCTATCTAGAAACCCACTCACAACCGACCAACCCATTTATAAACCACTCTCAACCCATCTAAAACCCATCTCACAAAAGTTTTAACACATCTAGAAACCCATTTACAAACCCACCAAACTATCTACAAATCCACACATAAATCCACCATCCCTGCTAGAAACCCACTCACAAACCATCAATCTTGATAAAAACCAACTCACAAACCCATAATCCATATCAACCCAAACCAACTGACATTGTAATTCGTTCACCCGCAACCAAACTCACCCCATGTACCACACTGTAACACATGCACGTATACATGTCCGTCACTCATACTTTCCCATACTGGAGCAGCGTTATTTCAAAATATCTGCATGTAAGCTATCTGTACACATTGAGCGAGTCTTGTCTCGGAAGGAGGATCTGCTTCACTACAACGACATTTATGTTGTCAAATTTTACATCTAGTTTTGTTAGGAGATATTTTCCCTGTAAACATAATTAATTATTCCTTGCATATTTATTTGGCAGCACAGCCGACTAAATTTCATTTTGACGTTTCAATATAACTCTTGTAGTACTCTTAAGGTAAATAAAAATACCTACCTAAAATCACAACTTACTAAAAAGGTCTCAGGAAAAGTGGTTCAGTACTATGAAATATATGGTAAAATCAAGTAGTTAATTAAAAAATAGCATCAAATTATCCGAAGAAGGAAGAAAACACTCTCAACGTCTAACTTTGGTATTCTTTGGTAATGCATAAATTTCCATTTCGTAATGACGCTTGTGTATGTTGCCATTCGAAACCTGAATAAATTGAGCTTGATTTGTTGTTTGGCAAGAAGTCAAGCCCATCGGTAACGTACTGTTCCAAGGCCATTTAAATCTCCGAGTCCGTTGACTTCGCGTACAGCCGAAATTGGTATCGTGTTGCACAGTCAGCCGGTGCCCTGTCTGAAACTGCACGTTATGGTGAGGACATCACCTTGACCCAATCGACATTTGCTACAAATCTTTCTGAGTGATATTTAGAACGTCTTAAAGTGGTACCCATAGAAAATAAAAACAAGAGGGTAAAAATACATGGATCAAAGGCGTTTACTAATTCATCGATTTTATCTACTTATCACACGCACACACAAACACAATGTGGATACACAGAAACAAACAAACAAACACATACACATACAAAAACAACATACATACACAAGAAACAAACACACACACACAACATACATACACAGAAACAAACACACTCAAATACATTATACATACTCAGAAACAACAAGCAAACACACACACACACACACAGATGCACAAACTTTGTGGCTTGTCAGAAATAAAATAAAGTATAACTTATAATTAACAGTAAATCATAGACTTCAAATCAGTGCATTTGGTGTAAACCTTAATGAAAAAGGGGGGGGCGATGACAAAGTCTAGTTTCCAAAGATTTACAGAACGAACATGCAGGGTGACGGGTTTCATCGAGGTTCATGCACAAGGAACAGTTTATTAATTCATTCTTGTCAGGTTTTCTGCAGACCTCCTGTAGCCCTTGTCAATACTCACACGTACCCGGAAAAATTATTTAGGTAGTCATGGAAACGATTTCTTTAATTATCTGAAAATAAAAATTGAATTGTGATACTGGCTTCTAAAAAATTTGAACTAACAATAAAATTTAAACTTTCGCTTTGATAAGTGTTTACATATTTAAATTGTAGGGATATTTATTTGTTGAGAGAATTAAACATAAAATAATAATAAAAACCACTCTCTCTACATCCTTCCAGTAAACCATTGCAACTATGTGAATGTAATACACTGGTGATAAACTCCCGTAGCCGAAAGCCAAGCGCATGCACTAATGCATCTGACCCGCTCGAGAGGTCGCCGGTAGTCCGCAGCTGCGAGGTCACAGAGGCCGCTCTAACATGACAACTCCTGCATATGATTTCTGACATTCCATCCCAACTCACACAGAGGTTGCGCTGAGGTCATTTCAGCACCACTGCAATTTTGTTAGGAAAACTGCCGTTAACGTTTAGCGCATTATTTTATTGCTTTTGTCATGGAACCGGAGGTTTAAAAGTCGACTGATCACACTATTACGGCTAACAAAGAAAGGTTTCGTTTTAAAGATTTGTTTAACAAGTAATATAACAAAACAGTTTTACTCACCTCCTACTAAGGTCAACAAAGAAAATTTTTGTTTTAGTTAGTTTACATTAAATAATTACAATTCATATAAATAAAGTAACATGACCTGCTGTTACACTTACAACCGAAACAGCTGTTTCACTTAACCTACAATATAAAATCAGCTGTTTTATGAAATCATATGTTATTACTTATTGTGAGACAAATGGCAAGAAATAACTGTATTGCATTCTTTGCCACTTTTGTGAAACGTTTTTCTCCCATGAAATAATTAAATTAATTAATTAAATTTATTTAATTAATTAAGATTTGAAAAACTGTATTAACATCAATTATCATCCACTACAAGTTAAAAAACGTGTATGTGAACTTGAGTGGATGAATAAAAAGTATTTTATTAACGACTGAAAATTTGAACAAGATGTATATAAGGAGAGTGAGAACTAATAGAAGGAATTGAAAAATATAAACTCGCTTTGCTCTTCAATTGTTTGAAAATTTAAAACTGTTCTTTGTATTATTTTGTCGTAAACTAAATTATTAGAATAGAAATATAAAATTGGATAGATAGAATAGGAAATAATGTATACAAAACTCTAACTAAAAATAATTTTTATTCTAACCTGATGTCTATTTCTTGTACCAAGTAACCATCTTCAGAGGCATATGTAGAGTTAACCAGTAGTCTATTCTGTATCATGCTTCTAAAATGGTTACGTGTTAACCGAAATATTCATAAGATTAGGTAAAAATATTTGTGTTTTGAGGTTTTCAAATAATAAAATCTATATGTTGTGAGCCCTGAGATTAAAAAAAAAAATCTATACGCTATATTTATAAGTGAATTATAGACGTTTTGTTACATGTTTCTTCATCTCAAACATTATCTTGTTTTACTAAGTTTCCTTTGCATTGTTGAGATCTTCGAAGTTTTTGTAATTTTGTTTGGAAAACCGGTTAAAAAATCGGAGAATTTGTTTTAAACAAAATATTGCCCAAATAAACTCTTACATGGAAGATGAGTAGTACAGGTTCTTTAAACAAATATTATTCTAGAAAAATTCGCAAATTGATTGTATTAAAATGAAATGTTGTTTAAGATGTCTTTATTTTGTCGCCTTATGAAACCTTCTTCTCTCGTCTCTTCGCACAAATGGTCCTGAACTTTACGGAACTCTCTGGTACCATCAGGCTCTGACGAAACGTCATAACCACTCTAAGATAAATCACCGCACTACATCGGATCATGGCAATGAGGCGATTAGTGCAGAATAACTGCAAAAGCAATGGAGCGGAGCGGATCCGTTCTGTGGAACTGTTAATAGGGCTCGGTCTTTTATTTATATTCAAAGCTGGTTTTATGTGTTCTGAACAGTTCCATTTGAAATTAATTACAGAGTCACGATAGCACAACTGTCGTCACGACCTGGAAGTTATCGAGAGTAGATTTATTGCGTCACGGTTGACACTGGCGATCTTTACTGCTTACTTTTGGTTAGCGATTCTAGGCTCTCTGAGGCCTGTATATTTGCGCGGGGCTGCGTTGTATTACCCTTCTACTACTGCGCCACCACCACCGTTCCTCGTGGAGGAAGCGTTAGGAAACTCACCAAAATACTATGTAAACTATTTCCTTATGGTTCAAAACCTAAATTTATTCCCCATAAACAGCCATAAAGAATCGAAAGAAGTTTTAGGTTATTAAACATGCAGAACACGGGGCCTCGTAACCACGCATCTTCATGGCCTTGACGAGCTAAGGGAAGGTATTACAAGTACACAACATGATTCATACCTGTATAGAAGTCTAACAATGCGAAAGACACACAGACATTTTCACCCCGCTTGAGAAAATTCTTACTTCAAGAACACAACCCATTCACGCGATGGAATAATTTTCCTTGATTCCAAATACAAAGAGACCATAAAGTCCCTCCCTTTGTTTAAAACTATTTCCTCCAGCCTTTTTTTGTCCTCCTTTTAAGGAGACATAAAGGCTAGACACGTCTTTAAGACCCTGGTACAAGGTATGTTCTTCAGGTAGACAACCCTGCCCACTCGATGGCATAATTTTCCTTATTCAAACAACGAGTATAAAAATCCTTTCCTTAGATTAACCTTATTTATCCTACCCTTTTTTATCTTTCTTACAATCGATGTAAGGATAGGCACGTCTTAAAGACCCTGGATACAGGGTAAACAACCCCGGCCATTAGATAATATTTCCCACTTATTTCCAATACCAGAAGATCATAAGATCCCATCCCTGGAGTGACTCTATTTATCCTACTCTTTTTTATCCACCATGATGACCTTTTATTCCCAATACTAGGAGATCATAAAGTATTTTATTTAATTTCTTAAATGTCTAAAACAACATTATTAAATAAATAAATAGTTTAATTCAACAACTCAGGCATAAAATATTAAGCATGCAGAATGCTGTGGACGAGTCACTTAGCCCGTGGATCATGGCATTTACATGGGAGGTCGCAGGGTAGCTGTGGACGTCAGGTGACAAATTCCGCGGATTGTCCGGGCGTAACGATCGTCTCATCCAGGCAAATTGGCCGCTTCAGGTTTATTCCATCCCGACAGCTTCCCTCCTTTAATTGCAAGGCAAACGAACTCGATCAGCTGTAACGCAATAAAGAAACAATCCGTATCCAGCTGTGCGTCGAAACTAAATTTAGAAAGTCGTTAATTAGAGAGCGTATGTGTTACTCGCGACGGCCTTAATTGGCGTAATTAATTAATTAAATGCAGACAGGTTCAAGGTCTTGTCGGCAGAGTGGGTCAGCTGCGATGCTAATTAAGGTCGCTGACTCTATACGGGTGGATTGGCAAGGCAAAACTAGTAGGAATATATATATATATATATATATATATATATATATATATATATATATGTGTGTGTCGGATTCCGGCTGCTTCGTGTACACGTCGTTCCGGACTAGGAACGTATTAACTGATAAGGAGCACAACGCATGGTTTGAGTTGAGCAAATGTAGCATAGCAGAGGGTTTTCTTAAGGTATCTTGTATATAACCAAAGACCTCCGCATAGTGTAACAATAACGCCAAAGCAATATATATATATATATATATACACTCCTAATTGCATTTTATTTGATTTAAAATAAATAACTCGTATATAGAAGGTTATTACTAATATGAGAATATATGTCTACATTAACAAACTGTTCGAAGCCAAACAGTGACAGTGAAGATAGCAGAACGGCGAAGATTTCAACAGTTATTTATTTAATCACTTTAACATTAGTTTATAACTATCCAAACTATAACTAAATGACTTAAGTTATTTATTGTTTCTTCAACACTATCTAAATATTTTCGTATTTGTAATAGTCTGGTTTATTATTTATTTATAAGAAGAAACATTTATAATGAATATTAAATATTTAGACAGAATATTGATTTGTATGTATAATAATATTATACGTATATATATATATTGTGTATAATATTATATAAGATAATTAAAATGGTGTTACAGTTTGATTGTGTTTAACTAAATTTTCAGTTGTGACTGAAAATAACTTTTTCTGCTTTTTTGGTTTTATTAAATTTTAAATTTGACCAAATTACAAAAGAATTGATTATTATGATCACGAAAGAAAGGAGTTAACACTAACACAGATATTCCATTTTTTATTTTAAAAATATATTTTTAATCATAACAAT
>JBAIZL010000004.1:164459731-164489731 GCA_036971475.1 Prosapia bicincta
ATCATGATGTAACTGTCCTAGAAGCGTACAGTTTACTTATGAATTAAAATTATGTTAGTTATAAAGAAGTCGAGAAGTACAAAACCGAACTTTGTAAAATATAACTATAGAATTAATATTAGAAAAAATGTATTAAGATGAAGTGTCATATACTACAAGTTTTAACATAAATATTTGAACTTGAGTGGATGAATAAAAAGTATTCATAGACGATTGAAAATTTGAACAAGTTATATATAGAGTGTGAATTAATAGATGGGATTGAAAAACGAGAAATCTTATCAATTTAGAAGGTAACCCAACCTTATTTTTTAATATAATGTTACTTTTTTGTATTTTAATTTTACAACTCATCATATTTAAAAATTGTAAAAGTATACCCTAGTAAATGAGCTTAGGAAATTTAGCTTGAGTCTTTAGGAAATCAGTATAAAACATAACTACATTTCTAGTAACGTTCTATAAACAATATAATTTTACTTCGAGATCCATTTTAACTCTGATAATATACAATGCAGAAAGTAACATATCTTACGAATACTGGACCCAGCTGTTGCATGAAATGATTAGCTGTATAGTGTAGGCCACGTGACCGTGCACTTGTTCAAATTTTCAATCTTAAATACACTCACGTTAAATTTTCAATCGTTTCTGTTCATCCATTCACGTTCAAATAAACTTTTTTAAACTTGTAGGGGATGGCAATTGATATTAATAGAGTGTCTTCAAATAGGTCTATTAATTGATTAATTAATTTCAATGAATTAATTCTAGGTTTATACGGAAGAAAAACTCTTCACAAAATGGGCAAGGTATGCAATATAGTTATTTCGTCCCATTTGGCTTAGAACAAGTGATAACATATGATTTCATAAAACAGCTGATTTTATGTTGTAGGTATGTGATAGAACAACTGTTTTAACGCCTAGGTTAAGTTACTTTATTTATTTTAATTGTAATTGTTTAGTAAAAACTAACTAATATAATATTTTTTTTTTTTGACCTAAGTAGGAATGGACTTTAAACATTTGTTTGCTTAAATTATTTGTTTTTAAAACAGTTTAACATAAATAAAAGTAATAAATAGATAAAATATTGTATATAAACTAAGAAAATTAACATGGCTTTAAAGTTATTGCTTTAGCTAAGATATCCAGCAATAAAAACAAATAATCAACGGATACTTAAATAAAAAAATAGTATAAAATATATTTTCTCTGTTAGTTTTAATTATTTTTGTAATTCCTAATATTAGTTCACACTCTCCTTATATTTATCTTGTTCAAATTTTCAATCGTTAATACACTCTCGTTATATTTCCAATCATTTTTAGTCATCCACTCACCTTAAAATACACTTTGTAAAACTCTTAGTAGATGAAAATTGATCTTAATATAGTTTGGCAGATATTAATTAAATATAATGAATTAACTTTGGTTTTACAAGGGGGAAAACGTTTCACAAAAGGGACAAGGTATGAAATATAGTTTTTCGAGTCTTTAGGCTTAAAATACATGATAACATGATTTCATAAAACAGCTGATTTTATGTTGTAGGTTATGTAGCATAACAGTTGATTTACGCTTAGGTTGCGTTACTTTATTTATATTAATTGTAATAATTTAATAAAAAAAAGTAAAATATAATTTTTCTTTGTTGGCCTACGTAAGAACTCACTTTAAACATTTCTTTGTTTATATTACTTGTTTTTAAAACAGTTCAACAAAATAATATATAGAGAAAATATTGTAAGCAATAAAAAAGAACAATTAACGGTTACTTAAATAAAAGATAGAAAGAAATATCTTTTCTCTGTTGGTTTTAATTATTTTTTTTCAGCGTAGTGGAAATACGGAGGCTAAAACGATTAAAATAATTTTACACTTGGAGACGCATTTAAGAACCATTAAGTTCATTAAACTACCATTTTACATACAATAAACATTTTATACAAGCAATCACAGTACGACATTCTCTCACCCGAAAAATACCGTAAGAACCATAAACTGACCTTTCTAACTGTTACTTTAACAAATCGAATTAGGGTTATATTTAGTTTATGACTGTTTAATGCCATGGGATGGAAGTTTACGGAACAGCTGTTGAACATCTGTCGGGATACCGTTGCTGTGTGGTTTCTCTGTCAGATGATTTTTCGACTTTGACGAATCGGAACGGGAAGAAGTCAGAAGAACGCAAGTCCCAGGTGTATTAAAAGCCATCGAATATTGAACCGTGCAGAGAGTGGAGGTTGATAGAAGTAATTAATATTATGTTGTAATTGCGATGGCTTCGGCAGTGCAATTACAATCTTAGAAATTAATCAGCCACCGTATCGAAACAATTACATTTTATATCTGCACTTATCTTGAATGCACATCGAATGAAACACTTATAGACATCCGCTTACATCTGTTGGGTAGAAATACTTTCTTTGATTACGATAGATTGTATTAAATAGTGAAAAAATTGTAATTATCACATTAAAGAACTAAATGAAAACGAGGTGCTATTGTAATACAAATCTTTGATCTAAATGGACAATTTTTCAATTTCTTCTATTAGTTTACACTCTATTCATGTATATCTTGATCAAAATTTCAAGCTTTATTAAAATACTTTTTATTCATTCACTCAAGTTCATATATACTTTTAAAACTTGTAGTGGATAACACTTGATGTTAATATAATTTTCTTTCAAATATTATTGTATCAATTAAATCTATTGAATTAACTTTACCGTTATATTGAAGAAAACGTTTCATAAAAAAGGTAAGATATGCAACAAGGTTATTTCGTCCCATTTGGCTTAAAATACGTAATAACATATGATTTCATAAAACAGCTGATTTTATGTTGTAGGTTAGGTGGTAGAACAGCTGATTTAACACATACGCTCAGTTATTTTATTTATATTATTTGTTAATATTGAACAAAAAAGAACTGAAATTATATTTTTTTTGACCAAATTAGGAATTGACTTTGAGATCTTGCTGAATTATTGTATTCTTAAGAGATCCTGCAGAGGTGTTAATCACAATTTTGTTTTTAACTTTCTGAGCCTAGAAAAACGGTGCACTTGAGTACTTTTTGTCGCCAGAATTGCGGAAAATCAACTGATTAAAAATTTATAATGTGAATATTAAAGAGACCCTATATTATAAATCAATCCTACTCCAATCAATCGGTGGCATTTGAAAAAGGAAAATTCTGGCTGCTTGAAATGTGAGTGTGCGTTCATGTGTGGTTGAGCGTGCGTGACTATGTGTGTGTGTGTGTGTGTGTGTGTGTGTGTGTGTGTGTGTGTGTGTGTGTTGGTCCTCCAAATCATTCAATCTATATTTTTCTGTAGTATTTATACTCCGTCAAAAATATTTGTCACTTTTTCGGATTGCAACTCTCTGTACTGCGGTCACTACGGCAACCACCAGTATTGCGGTCACCATAGCAACCAATTTTTGCAAGTCTTCCTCGTCTATTCGTAGCCTTCATCGTTTTCCCTTAGTCGTTGGTGTAACGAGAAGGCAAGAAAAGCGCGCAAAGGAAACTCGTGAGATTAAATTACTAAGTTCAATTTTTCACAAACGATGGGACATAACTTTTGTTTTTACACCTTCGCAAACTGTAAATAAAGGCTGGATCCTGTTTCGCCTCGTTGACGAAGACTAAGCTGTTGGATAGCTGGCAGAATGACAAAGGAACAAGAATAAAAGCCTAGAGGTGGACGGATTTATTTAGTGGCGTATGTAGTGAATGCAAATAGCAAAACAGAGGCCGGTGCCAGCCGACAATCCTGCCATGCCGGATCTGGAGCCTGCATTTCCGAGGAAATTCCTTGACATTTTACTTTACCTTTTGAATCTTAATAACGACTCTCGGCTTTTATTCTAAGCAAACTATTTTGGAATGTAGACGATGATAGTTTTACAAGTAAAGCAAATAATATAAATAAAATATAGTTTAAATCAATTCCTACTTGAAATTAAAAAAAAACAATATTTAAGTACTTGTTATTAAATAATTATAATATATCATGATAAAGTAACATAACCTATGCGTTAAAACAGCTGTTCTATTACATAACCTATAACGTAAAATCAGCTGTTTTAAGTAATCATATGTTGTCATTTATTTTAAGCTAAATGGGACGAAATAACAATATTGCATACCTTGTCCTTTTTTGAAAAATCTTTCTCTCTTATAAAACTAAAACGATTTTATTATTGATTTGGACTAATAAATTGAATAAATAAATTAATATTTGAAACAATTGTATTAACATCAAGTGTCATTTACTAAAGCTTTAGAAAAATGTATTTGAACCTGAATGGATGAATAAAAAGTATTTTATAAACGATTGTTAAATTGAACAACGTTCTTATACATATATAGGGAGAGTGTGAACTAATAGAAGGAATGGCAAAACTAAAAATCGTATCATTGTAATCTAACAATAATGAGAACTCAAGTAAAGGCCATTGATTAGCATAACAGCTTCAATATGGCATGCGGTCCCTACTAGAGATAGGTGGGCGGGATTACCCAAGTGTTTGGAGACATTGTAACAGCTCGGAATAAGATTGGATAGTAAGTAGCCTTTGTACAGTGGTATCTTATTTCTTATTGTTTCATATTTGATGGAGTGAGATAGTGCACTATTTAGTCAAGTTTAACAGTTATAGTAGCCTATAGGAAGATTCCGAAATAACAGTAAGTATATTTACAAATAACCTGTGATTTGTCAATCTGTCGTAAACTTTGAACTTGAATCTTCGTTTCCCCAAAATGGTAAAATGTCTTTCACTCCTTTTGCCTCGATATTGGGCATACTTAAATCCTACTATGTGGACGTCATTTTAGAAATTATACAAATATATACACCAAACTATTCTTTGAGCTTAGCTTGTGAGGTTATGTTAGTCACAATAAAAGTCGTACACAAATCTCACGAAATTATTATTTATTCACTCAGACGCGTTTCGATGACAAAGTCATCATCATCAATGAGAATTAACAGTGGTATGAATATAGAATGTAACCTTACTTTAACCTTATTTGTAATTTGGAGTTTGTAGTATCAGTAATCGCTGATGATGATAACTTTGCCATTGAAACGCGTCTGAGTGAATAAACGATAAATTCGCGAGTACGACTTTTAATTGTTATTAGAAATTTACTCAATGAAAATAATGAAGCCTTTGTAAAAGTCAATGCTGTTATTTTGTCGAAGTTATGAAATAGTTACCCAATGAATGTTTCCTTCCTGAGGATTCCTCTGCACCGGGTAATCTCCGGCTAACTAACTAAACCATCGGCTGGACACCATAAAAACGCAACAGAAATATTCTCGTTTTGAGGAATGGCCGTGAGAGCGATGTCGCCGAAGAATGTAACATTCTTTGGATTCATCCCAAGGCTCTCGGTCCGTGTCCATTAAGCACAAACGTACGCAACATTACAAACGCCGGCTCAGCTGTAACTCCGGTGAAGTTATGGGAAGAGGAGTTTGTAACGTTACCTGTTCTGGACGACATATTACCGTGGTTTCTTGTATACTGTCGGAAGTATTCTGGAAATTTAATGAAGGTACATTTCTACATAGTTATTACACACATACACACACACACACACACACACACACACACACACACACACCACACACACACACACACACACACACACACACACACACACACACACACACACACACACACACACACACACACACACACACACACACACACACACACACACACACACACACACACACACACACACACACACACACACACACACACACACACACACACACACACACATACACACACACAGACACACACACACATCCGTATACACACACTCACACGAAAAATATTGTAATATAAGTTACCTGTAAGAACAGTGATTTTACAACATAACCTATAACATAAAATCAGCGGATATATGAAATCATTTAATTCGTTCAGATGTAACTCGTAGCGTAAACTGAGGGAATTTATACTGACTATTAATCTGACGGAAATTATACTGACGCGAAATTGTATGTTAAGTTCATCCAATGTAAACGTCCTATAAAAGTTTTCACTTCAAAACTTGCAATATGGTGGAATGACATTAGAATAGTTAAATATGATTTTTCACTGTAACTATTAGTTTTAGCAAATCGTCCTCCTAAATAGTTTTAAAGCATTTCGTAATTTACAGAATGAAATATCATCTTTAAAAATGTGTTAAAAAAAACTAAAAGTTTGGTATAATACACGTGAAAGTCTGAAGACCTTTAAGCGAATCGGTATGTCTTTAATTCAACTATCAAAAAATAATTTATGATTCTAATTTTATTGAATATAACAGAATACCAATTGAAGTAATAAATAATGCTGCTCGGATTTAAAGCTTCCTCTTTGTTCTACCCTACACGCCTACATTGTCTAGATATGAATTTGAAAATATTCGATATAACAGTTGTTTAAGAAATTTTGTCAATTCCTTTTACAAAGGAATAATTACCTTAACATTAGTCCAGAATGTGTTAAACTTGTGTTACAGTAAACTGTCATTTTTATGTAAAGGTCTATTTATTTCGTGTTTCTTATTGTTTTATATATGTTAAGGTTTATACTTATAAATGCAATAAAATATAGCTTTAAGGTTAATGCGAAGGCACAAAAATATCACAATACCTGGTTTCGAATTTGTTTTCCTTAAGGCTTTAAATGTCTAATCTTATCTAAACCATATAATGGACTTAGCTTCGAGAAACTACTCGACCAAGTTTGTTCAGTATTTCCGAATATTGTTTATTTTCTACTTCCAGATTCTTGCCTTTATATATGAGGACAGTATGCGCTCGTTTGGCAAGAATGTCACCATAAAACGTTTATATCGTGCTGGAGTACAAATCACGGATCGTTCCATACCCAAAGACAAAAGGCGTCGGTCGTAGATCCTGTTCAGCATGTCGGTCGGTCGAACAGCTGGCAGTGAGGACTCGATTAGCGACTCGGCATGCGCATGCTCCTTCGTCTGTCCAACCGGAAATCCGCTCTGCGGCCATATTTAGGTCGTGCAGATTTTATTTATTGCCGTTGAAGATTGTTAAGACCATAGATTTGGATCTGTCCTGGTCTAGTTAGAGACACCCTGTTGAAACCAGATTTACGAGAAACAGGATGACAGGATTCTCGTGGCTAACCAGTTCCAGAAGTAACTGGTTGCGAGAAGTAATATAACACAGCTCCTGGAACTAATAAAAGTACCAATAAAAATTAGACTGCTTTTCACAACCAACTTGATAACCTAAAGCAAATTAAACGTCTGAAATATCGATACAATCAACCTAGTCAGTGACTGATGGTTTATCAAGATTATCAATTGCAATTAATTATAATTATATTACTCATATTATATTATATTATTATAGTAAGTCATGACATAAGAAAATAACTAAAATATATTTGCATTTACTAACGTCTAACCACTAAAATTACAGTTTTGCTGTCTGTATACTGGATTTATGTTTGTGTAATTTGTGTTATTATTCCTGAAGTCGAAATTGCAGATTGCCTCTCATATGCCACCATTGAAGTTACAGTTTTGCTGTCTATATACTGGATTTGAGTTTGGGTAAGTTGTCATGTATTTCCTGAAGTCGAAGTTGCAGATTTCCTCTCATAGGCCACATTGAAGTTACAGGCTTGCTGCGTAGATACTGGATTTTTGTTTGGGTGATTTGTATTGTTATTCCTAAAGTTGAAATCGCAGATTGCCCCATATTCCACCACTGAAGTCACAGTTGTGGTGTCTATATTGTGGATTTATGTTCGGGTAATTTGTTTTGATATTCCTGATGTCGAAATTGTAAATTGCTTCTCATATTCCACCACTGAAGTCACAGTTGTGCTGTCTATATAGTGGATTTATGTTCTGGTGATTTGTTTTATTATTCCTGAAGTCGAAATTGTAAATTGCTTCTCATATTCCACCACTGAAGTCACAGTTAAATAAAAACAAATAATACTAACAAGTTCCAAACCACAGATACTTTTATTCCTGATCTACATTTTTTTACCAAATAACTATCAAGATGGGGGCCAAGATTTTAGGGAAGGAGGGGCTTGTTTGTTTTCTGATTGTTGTGAGTCTCTGAGTTGATCCCATGTAGATCCAAAATCAGAGAAGCATCGACTAAATCTAAAAATCAGTGAATGGGAATAATCGCAGAAATCACGATCCTCTACGGCGAACGAATTGAAGTAGCTAATATATTTCAAATTTATTATACAAACGAATCGATTCTTGAATCATTTTAGACTTTATTCTCATTAAGCAAACCTTATAAAAATATGATATTTTTAAAATTAAGTTCTAAAGTTTAACTTATTCATTTAAATAGTGGTATAAGGTATGGGCCAGACAAGGCATCACTATACTGCCCTCAAAGACCATGTCTCATGGTATAGAAAAGAGTTATTAATATTGCAATTGTGGTTTCGCCAGTATTTATTAAAGTTGCTTGCAAGCAAAGCAGCTCGTCCGTAATTCAGTCGGAACGATGTCGGTGGATTTCTAATGTGGTAGTTGGTACGATACCCGACGAGTGGATTAAATTCAACTACTGAACAGACGTTTCTACATTCCGCTTTCTTCACGTGCGTGTGCAACAACGTTTAACCTCCGTCACTGATTCGGTTCCGGTATCTTGATATTGCGGGTATGATGCGACTGATAAAACTGGCATCCTCTACGTACTGCTGACTTCATATACCTTACCAAAGACCTTCCTCCTCCCCACCAAGTCCACCGTAAAGGTTTCTTGTAGTTGATATAAGAAAAACGTTACGTAGTGCATTATCAAAACTTGTTCAAAGTAGGGAAAGTGATGCTCTTAAAAGAAAGCGATTACAGTGAGTTTTTTTATAAATACGGTTGCCTAATTTATAAGCATAAATTATTGAATTTTCTATTAACAGACCATAGCAAATTAAATAACTATTTACAAAATGTGCTAAATAACATCATAGTTTTACTGATTGAAAATTTGACTTTAATTAATGTGTATCATGTAACAACGTGTTTAAATTAATGTTCATTTCTTAATTTTAAGTAATTTTAAATAATTATCCATATATTATAAGAGTAGACAGTTTTCACGAAATTTAAAAACTGTGAAAATAATTTCGAACAAAATCTGAATATAAAAATAAATAAATAAATAGTAAGCCTATGTTTTAATAACTACAGAAGAGTTATTTTCAATAATAATTACTTTGTTTGAAAGCTAGTAGTATCATATTTTAATGTCGTGGGTTCGTGGTGGAAGTTTGTTGTCCGTGATGTTTGGCGAGACTTTTGTTTAAGTCTATTATTCTATTTTTTTAATTATAAATAAATAAAACCTCTTACTAAAAAACAAAACTTTTTATTTAAATCCTGATGCACATTTCGATTGCAAAGAAATCATCTTCAGAGGAAATCACTACAAGCTAACTCTGTCTTGTACTGAGTCTTTTATATGTAGAACAGGTTTTATTTATTTATAATGAAAAATCACACCACACTTGCTCCAGCTTATTATAAATTGTTTTATGTTTCACTTATGAAAAAAAACTGATTTCAGCACCATAATGTAATGATGTAATTACAGATACGAATATGACCACAATGTTGAAGTCTCCAGACAATAAGGTCATTAAAACAAAATAACCTATATCCCTAGAACGTTGTTCTTAGGCGTCAAGTATTTAGTTAATTAGGTGTTCCTGTAGGATGCGGATGATGAACAAGGAACCTTTCCAAGGAACAAGGCTTTCCGTTGCGTCACGCAGTAATGTATGGACGAGCACTCAAATTATTTCGTATACTCGAGTTTAACGTTTTATTTTAACCAGAGATTGAAAAGAATGGTATAAATATTTTCAGTTGTCAAACATTCAATCAAGTCTGTTGTAACAATATGTTCTAATAAAATCTATTTTTATAGACGTTTACGCTATTTTATTGTTTATGTCGCGAACACAATTGTCATCATGGTATCAGGCCTGCTGCAGCCGGCGATTGTGTGTACTGTATGTGGGAATGTTTTCCCGCCCGGGCACTCTCTAAACTAACCAGACCATGACTTCTAAGTGCTCCAACACGGTTCTCCTGGAACCTAAGGATTTTAAATCGCCGTTAAGTTTGGCACGATTCCGAACACTCTTTCGTCACGAGTATTGGCCTAAACGTAATCGCGGTTTATGCGCTCCAGTTTCACTCAACACAGGATGCATTGTACCCGGTTCTAGTCATAAGGCGGTGCTTCCGGTTGCTACCAGTTGCTAAAGGCTTTTGTGTAGAAACTGTTTCTATGCCTTGGTTTGCCTAGGCAGCTTTGATGATTTGAGATATTTCAGTTTTGAATAATACATTAAAAACATGTAATATATAAAAAAAAAATTAAATTCATTGTGATGTTAAAAAAAATATTTTAGTTACCCTAAAGCACTATTTACGATATTGTATCGTAACCATGCCAACAGTTTAAGGTTGTACGATGGTGGTTTCAACGGCAACTAGATGGGGGAAAAATTCATATACACCTTTGAGAAATATTTATATTTAGGTATTGGAAAATTAGCGCAGTTCCAAAGCGCGCTAGACTTCGAACATGAAGATTCTCAGTTCGAATCCGGCTGGACCCCATAAATTAAATAAATAATTTAATTATTAAATGGATGTATTAACATCCAATTGTTATCCACTATAGGTTAAAAAAATGTAATTGAACTTGATTGGATGAATGAGAACGTATTGAAAATTTGTAAAAGATATATCAAGAGATTGTGAGCTAAAAGAAGGAATAGAAGGAGCTAATAGAAACCAAAAACACAATGTAGTAGTTAGGGGGACTGGCTGAGAGAAGTGAATACGGCATTTGGAGAATGTAGTTGCTAGGGGTTGTAATAGAACCTAGTTCATTTAGTTAGTAGGGGTTGTAACAGAATCTAGTTATTGTATTAAATAGGGGTTGTAATAGAATCTGGTTAATGTAGGTTTTTGGGGTTCTAATAGATTCTAGTTAATGTAGTTAATATTTGTTGTAATAGAATGTAGTGAAAGTAGTTAATAGGGGTTGTAATAGAATCTAGTTAATGTAGTTATTAGGGTATGTAATGAAATTTAGTTAATGTAGTTAATAGGGGTTGTAATAGAATCTAGTTAATGTAGTTAATAAAGGTCCTAATAGAATCTAGTTACTGTAGTTAATAGGGGTTGTAATATAATTTAGTAACTGTAGTTATTAAGGGTTGTACAAGCATCTAGATAATGTTTGTTTTAGGGGTTGTAATAGAATCTAGTTAATGTAGTTATTAAGGGTTCTAATAGAATCTAGTTACTGTTGTTAATAGGGGTTGTAATATAATCTAGTAACTGTAGTTATTAAGGGTTGTAGAAACATCTAGATAATGTTTGTTATAGGGGTTGTAATAGAATCTAGTTACTGTAGTTAATTGGGATTTTAATAGAATCTAGTTAATTTAATAAAAAAGGCTTGTAATAGAATCTTGTTAATATAATAATAGAGGTTGTAATAGAATCTAGTTATTGTATTAAATAGGGGTTGTAATAGAATCAGGTTAATGGAGTTAATATGGCTTGTAATACAATCTAGTTATTGTAGGTATTAGAAGTTGAAATAGAATCTAGTTAATGTAGTTATTGGAGGTTGAAATACAATCTAGTTATTGTAGGTATTAGAAGTTGAAATAGAATCTAGTTAATGTATTAAATAGGGGTTGTAATAGAATCAGGTTAATGGAGTTAATATGGCTTGTAATACAATCTAGTTATTGTAGGTATTAGAAGTTGAAATATAATCTAGTTAATGTAGTTATTAGGGGTTGAAATAGAATCTAGTTATTGTAGATAATAGGGGTTGTAATAGAATCTAGTTAATGTAGTTAATAGAGGTTTTAATAGAATCTAGTTAATGTATTAAATAGGGGTTGTAATAGAATCAGGTTAATGGTGTTAATATGGCTTGTAATACAATCTAGTTATTGTAGGTATTAGAAGTTGAAATATAATCTAGTTAATGTAGTTATTAGAGGTTGAAATATAATCTAGTTAATTTAGTTAATAATAAATGAACGTAGTTAATATAAAAACCTTATTAGAGACAAATAACCTGAATAAAAATTTTAAGTAATGAATTTAATTGAAATAGGTTCCTAAAAATTGTCAGACGCGTTTAAGGAAGTTTTGTTTTCAAAAATACTTTAGCAATATTTTGAATTAATTATTTGATGTTTTACTGAAGTATAAATTAAAATAATCACGCGAATACGTTTATAAATCAATAGAGAATAGTTACTAGTTTTCATAGTTGCCGCAAAGGAGCAGCACACTTCCGAGCTCCGTTTATGAACAGCTGTTTGCCAGAAATCTGAATTTTCCGAATATTTTTAAACAAATCAAGTTAATTCGTCCAGTTGTTAGTATTGAGAATACACCAGGCAACGAAAGTGAGTGAAGCTGGTAACTGCGGGTGACGTCATTACGTCGATTTGGCATCGCCTAAAGGAGTCAGCAGTCACCACCAGGACGTAACCTTATACTAAAGTCCACGACATAGGTAAATCTTTAAATTTTTGTATTTGTAAGTATACACACCGTCCAAGATCAGAGGGGGGTTACTTGTTAAAATTCCTGTTAAGGGACGAGAGGTCATTCTGAATTCTGTTTTGGGGGAACAACTTCGACATTTAATCCTCCTACGACGGAGCACATCACGGGATGGGCGATGTAATTATTCAAAAGCACAAGAATGAATAGAAATCAAACGGCACTATGAAATATTTCTCCAATGGAAATAAGCTATTTAAAAAAAATGACGTAATTTATTTTGCTAATCTTTACTGATGCTGAAAGGGAACATGGTTGGCGAAAGCGTGTCCTTAAAAACCTTGTATTGCGAGAGGTTCTGTACTAGTGAATGTTTCTTGCACGTAAAGGCTAGTAAATATTGTACTTTAGTAAAGGAACAACAGTTTTATCTGGTAATCTAGCGCATCGTGTGTGTATCTGTAACTTACTTTTACATAGCCTTTGTAATTGGCTACGAACGGTACCAACACGCTTTGCATAAATATATAAACTCACCGACTGACGGAAGTAGTGGCTGCAGACCTTGGAAGAGTCTGGCCTAGTTTACTTTCAAGGATGAACGAACCTTGTCCTTGCTAACTGGTTTTTTCAAAATTATCTTTTATACAGAAGGGTTGTTTAATAGCACAATATACATTGATAAGTTCATGCTCAGATCTTTTACCAGTATTAGAGCGGATGACGAAAAAATGTTTTGCAAGGAAGTGCTTTAGGTTAATGTTTATCACCCATAGTGTTTCTCTTCCACTACGTACTCTCACATCTGTGTTAATTAAAAATAACAGTTATCTCATTAGACTGGTAAAAACAGCAAACATGTAACATGGGGTGACATGGTAAAGGCGAGATTGTTATTTTGACTGGGAATGATAATATTTCTCCAGTAAAAAAATATATTCATTGTTATATCATTGTTATATTTTGTAGAGAGTTACAAGTTAATAGTTTCTTAGGTCACGGGATATAAACTGGGGAGCGTGCCTGCTGGGTTGGCGTTGAGGGTTTTCAGGGGGGCGTGGATAACTGCACTGAAACTGGCTCCAGATGATAGGTGTAACAGCGGGTAAACACATGTGACATGTGCGCACTAAACATTCGTCATTGTTTCTTCAATTCCTACTATTAGTTTACATTCTCCATATATATATATATATATATATATATATATATATATATATATATATATATATATATATATACCCTTTAAAATTCAATCGTTAATAAAATACTTTTAATCCATTTACTCAAGTTCAAACAAGTTTTTTTAAATTTGTAGTGGATGACACTTGATATTAATACAGTTTTTTCAAATATTATTTCAATATATAAATTTTAAAAAGTTGATGTCTTAATGTTGGGTTTGAACTGTATGACTGCATGTTGGAAATTCATCACCTGAAAATATGAAATTATCTCAACATTTACCATGAAAATTGACAAAACCAGGTTAACGTTTGAAAAATAAAATCCAATTTGTGTCAGTTGAATTTAAATATGTGTGTGTACGTATGTCTATACGTGCGCTCGCGCGCGCGTGTGTGTGTATGCGTGTGTATGTGGTATGTGTAAGTGTTTGTGTGTGTGTGCGTGTGTGGTGGATGTATATATATCAGGAGATTAGATATTTTCTTTGGGTTCTTTAATCTATTACATTGTTTTTATTCCTTATTACATCATTAGAAATAAAAAAAAGATTTTATATTGTAGTATAAGTTATAAATTCAAGATTATTCTAAAATATATGGATTTTTTATAGAGTTGTTTAAAGTTCAATTAGTAGAATAACAAATAAAATAATTAATTTTAGAATATATTTTATCACCAATTTTTTTCTAATTTGTAGTAAGGAATGTAAATTTTAATTTACGTTTTTTAAAAGCTGAAAATAAATGTTAACAATAAATCCTTTACAAAATGCAAGATAAACTAGTTATAGGCTATAGGTTATAGTAATATCTAATTTAGAAACTATGTACATTTATGTACTTATCTGTAAATGTGTACTTATCTACGTTTCTATGACCAAGTTGTCATAATTAGAGGTTACTACTTCAATGAAGATTTAAAAGTTTAACAGTTTACAAACATTTATATTATTTATTCGGAATAATGTCTTGTAGCCTATTGTGATTTAGGGTTTATTGTTCATTGTATTAATAATATTTTAGATTAGAAATTTACTAGATTTTTAAATATATTTCATAATATAAATTATAGTTTAAAATTGTAAAACAATTACCATACGAAGGAAATTTATGGAATTTGTAACACTTTCTTTACGAGAGCAACTTTCCACAAGGTAGATTGCTTTTGTCCTTTTTTAAATCTTGCCCATGTCCTAACGCTCATGATCCATTACCACTGATACTAATCTTGAACCTCCATTAACGCGCACATTTCCAAACATCCGACCATTCTTCGTCCATTACGAATCCAATTTCACGGGGTTTTAAAAGTGCTATCAATCCATCCGCAGAGAACATATTACCTATATAACAGGCCTACATTGTTGTCCGCCATTTGTAACGCCTGCTAGATTTAATGCGTAATTACAAGTTAGCAACGGCCTACAAGATATTTTCTAATGACGGAGTCGGAGCAAATCATAAGCCTACGTTAAATTGAGGTTATGAAATAATGACAGACCGGATAATGCTTTTTCTATACTATTACTTTGTCTCCATTTCCGGTTTCGGATTACACAGTGCGTCGATAAACTACCAGTCTGGTACGATAGTCAAGTTGAATTCTGATCTATTTTATGAACGGGGTAATGATAATAATTTATGGGTACTTGCGCAGTGAACGCTGTAATGATCTAAGCAATCTTATAAAACATATGTCCCTCATTTAGGTTAAACTATTTTGTTACCTATTCAAGTTAATTTTGTAATTAGTATCAATTAAATTGTACCTATTTTTTAAAGATACATTTTTAATTTTTATATTCCTTTGTGTTTCGGTTGTACTGTACGTAACTAGGCTTCTTAATTCCTCCGCAGTCCCAGGCCGAATAATACTTTATCCGCGGCCATTGTCACATGCTTGTCAGGAGGTGGGAATCCACAGAGTTTGCATGTCTTCTCGCACCTTTGCTGGTTCACTGACCGACAACATAACAACGTTCCTCAGTCAGTCAGTCAAGAGAAAGATGGGGTTTGTAGGCCCCCGTTATGCAGTATCTCGTGACAATGGCTGCGGTTAGAATTATGGAAGATGGGGCTTTTGGTAATGGGATCCAGGGGGATTTCCAAGTGGAAGGGCTTCTATTTGAGCAGGACACATAAGTTTAATTTGATTATATGGGGGCATAACTGGCTGACTTAGATATCTAGCAAGAACTTTCAGCTAATAAGCCGACTTAAAACTAGAGCAGGCGTACACGTCACTGAAGATTATTACTCAACAAAAACAATGAACCTAAAGCTAAATTTTTGTCTAAAAACTAGGTACAAAGAGACTTGATGGTACAACATAACCTAGGTTATAGCATTAAAGAGAGGAGATGCAAGAAGGAAAGGAAAAGGCTACTGATATTTTGGAAGATCCAGGAGTACCTTGGCCCGTGGCGTAGGTTGAAGGGGAGGGAGGGGGGGTCAGTCGAATCACTGAGAACCTGGATGAGTGAGACTGGAATGTCACCCTTTCTAAAGAGTTTGGTCGAGAAAGAACAAATGAAATCCGCAAGGGCGTTGAAGATATTTCGAATGGGGATATTAGAGAGGGACCAAGGAGATTTGGATACAGTTCTCAGAGATTTTGACTGGAAGGATTCGAGGAATTTCTTGAACATCCCACCAGACATGGAGCAGCGTATGTGGTGGCAAATTGGCTACCAGACCGGAGCAGCGTATGAGAGAACACGACGTAATTTAGTTTCTAAAGGAATGAGACTGTGCCACGAAGAAGGAGGAGAGTTCGGAACTGATGGCCACTTATTCAAGATGGCAGAAACTTGGAGAGGGAAGAAGAAACGCTTGTCGAAGATGATGCCAAGATATTTGACAGGGGACTTTCAGGCGATCGATCCCCTTCCCAAAGTAATAACTCCGGTCTGCGTTTTGCGTTTCTTTTCGAAGTCGATAGGCTCTCATTTTCAGTCCTCCATTTCCGGAGTCATAACGATAGGATGTCAGGTTGGCCCAGGATGACCTTCGTAATGTAATTCTGCTCTATGAACTGTAATGAAACATGACGTCATCCATATAGAGGTATAAGGATACCTGAGAAAGAAGGGGGATATAGTTTACATAGTTGAGGTAGTGGAGAAGGTCTGAGACGCAACCCTGAGGAACACTTGCAGATAGAGGTCGGAAGGTAGAATGACATTATTCAACAGAACCAGTGAAGTTTCGGCTGGACAAGTAGAATCTGAGAAGAAAGAGGGTGTGTTTAGGAAACTGGTAGTCAATTTGTAAAGAAGGCCGGCATGTCAGACACGGTCGTAGGCCTTGCTGACACTGCAGGGGTCGATTGGCGCTTATTGATAGCATCCACCACCGAGTTTGTGACCCTCAGCAGCTGCAGGGTGGTGGAGTGCTCTCTTCCAAAACCGAATTGCTCCTGTCGGATGTGACTGCTTTCAAGATTTAACGGGGTAGGTTATGACTCCCTAGGATCAAGACCCTAGTCTGGAGGTTCGGCCCTTAGGTAAGGCCAAGTGAAAGAGGTTAAAGGTCCGATTGCACTAACTGGACCGAACTAATCAGACGGGGTATTGAGGTATTGAAACCAGGCCGCTTGGAATGTTCTACCTCCAGAGTAGTTCTGGAAGAGTGGCCGAACAGCTGTCACTGGGGGAGTTCGTCTCGTCCCAGTGGCGGGCCAATGATCAGTCAAGGCCTTAGAGTAATGTCGAAACACTCTTAATTAATGTTATTATGGATCGTGACACCAAGTCCCCCACCTCGGGCCTGACGCTAGTCACCCGGATGGGAGTCACGAGTTTGAGGTTGGATTCGCGGGGGTAGAAATATCATTAACTAAATAGTAGATTTCCCAAGTTTATAATTAAAAATCTGCTCTTTGGCAAAGGTGATAAGAGCCGAGCGACTAGGTGCTCCCTTGCTACACTCTCCTGTTTAGCCATCTTTCATTTTCTTCAACATTTTCGACCCGCACAACCACATTGTCGGATGTGACTGTCTAGAGCATGATGGATACAGGAATGGAGATGGCGCTCAAATAGTTTGGATTTTACAAAGACTGTTTGCCTATTTATTAACATGTTATTAGAAGGGCGCATTGCAATTGTCGGTAGAGATACAGATTGCGGAAGGGAGGAGCGTTGGTGGGCAGGATGCAATGAAGAAGAGTTACTACCTATAGAAGAGGGAATAACTACTTGAACGGGGAGAGAGGGGATGTCAAGGTGTCAACAGAGGAACCCGGTGGAAGAAACTGAAGAGTAGCTAAACAAAGGCTGAGTGGAAGATTCTTTATAGTGGAACGGAGTAAGAAAGTTGGGAGTTATTGGTCACTGTGATGTCTAGAACGTCAGGAAGATGAGCTCTGTAGCTTGGGATGTGAGTCGGATCAGCCAGAATAAAGTCAGAAACATGCGAGACAAGTAGCCCTAAAGGGCCGGATTGTGTAAAAACATGTCCAGAGGTAGTGACTATTAGCTTAAATAATGTGAATTATATTAGAGTGAAATAATTAAAATTATTTTAAAATTCGTTTCAAATCCATTACATTAGCACACTCTAGCGACAATAACAACAAGCTTATTTACTTTCTCTGCACTGATCTGCACTCTGTGATCTGGTTTGGGAACTTGGTTAGACAGGGCAAGTTCTTTATTCTTATTATTGGAAACATTTCAATTTCAACAACACGTAAAACAAAAACGTTAACTACTACATGATAAATGTTTATAAGAATTAATATTGAACATGTAATTTGAACAAAAATATTTTAAAGTCAATACCTACTTAGGTAAAAAAAAAAATTAATTTTAGTTACTTTTTAATAAATAATTACAATTAATATAAATAAAGTAGCATGAACAATGAGTAAAACAGCTGTTCTACAACATAGTCTATAATATATAGTCAGCTGTTTTATGAAATCATATGTTATCACTTATTTTAGGTAAAATGGGACGAAATAACTATATTGAATACTGTATCCCTTTCGTGAAAAGTTTTTCTCCTACATAAAACAAAAATAATTTTAAAAATGTATTTAATAAATTACTTTTGAAAACACTTTATTACCATCAAGTAAAATCAAGTTGCATCAAGAGAAATGTATTTGAACTTGAGCGGATGAATGAAAAATATTTTACTAATGATTGAAAATTTGAACAAGATGTATATAAAGGGACATGTATTATACAGTATTACAAAGAATTATATTATATTTACAAAGAATTGAAAAATACATTGAATGATTTCCCATTACATTTTCCCAGCTGAATCATAGACTAGTACGCATGTAATTTCCTACAAGAGTTGCGTTGTAACAGATATGCCAGCCTGGAACATGCACGGGGTCTGTAAACGGTTAAAGTATTCAAAAATTTGTTTTCCATGGTGTGATAATCAAACCAAGTACTCAAATGTTACATAATACTAAGGAGTTTTCTTTTGTCTAGACTGTACTTATCCTAAATATTGTACTCAGTGGCGATTATAGGACTTATATTCGTATAGTTAAACTATACTCTAATTCCGAGACCCACGTTTTTGAGATACATATATAAAACTAATACAAAGTTAATAAGTTTTCATGAAAACTCATTAGTTTTTTCAAACTTACGAATAATATCTATATTGCTTTTAATTTTGTTAGAAGGCGACTGGTTTTCTCGGTGCACAACCACACCTAACGAGAACTAAATTTTTGTTAATTTACATGCCTAATTTGTTTTTCATTAAGTCATTTATTGCAGCTACCATACAAATTGACGCCAGCTAAGTATTTTACTGTTGATACTTCTTTTCAGTAGTTCTATAACGTAACGCCATCGTATGGGAATGTAATGAGAATGGGTAAATGAGAAGAAATCAAAGAACTGCCCTAAATATTTCAGAAAGATCAAAATGGCTGTGGATTGATACTAACTAATGTGTTACTTGGAGGTTATGTTTAATGATTTTCAAAAACATTTCCTTAATCCTGTTTTTATTCCTCGTATTTTACTTACTTTCTGTATTGTAGAAAGTTAAAATGTATGTTTGAGAAAAATTATTATAATTATTAATAGGTTACATCATCGATATATGTAGTTATTTAATATATATTGATTTCTTAATTCCCTAGGTTCTATATATTAATAATGTTGTTTTACTCCGCCCTATTTTATAATATTTAAACATAAAATTTAAAAACTTATTAAATTATAAAATTTTAACTAAGGAAAAATGTAGGCTTGACTTACAATTTTAATACCTAACAGAACAAAATATTAGAATATTATTAATTTTAAAAATATGCACTTGCATACCTTGAGGTGTGCAAAATACAAAGTCGTCGCTTGTTTGAATAAAATTTTCAAGTGTCTTTTAAGTTTCCATCAGCTGTTATAAGCGCCATAAATGTAATTAGTTTTCTAATGTCCTATACCAGCACGGCGAGTATGTAACGACTAAATAGATTTGGTCGTGGAAACTAGAATAGGAGTTTTATAACAAGTGCCTTATGATGGTTTTCTGTTAGAATAGCGATTAAATCTTACAATACCTGATCGTCTATTAAATATATTTATTAATAATTACATTTCAGTTATCCTTTTTATCGCATTATTTTAATAACATTCTTTGCTGTAAGTATCAGAAAGTCACTTTATTTTATATAAAATTAACCTCAAATATGAAGTGTCTTATAAAGTAACTAAAGTAAAACACTTGTAACAACATCGCTGTATTTCATCGACAAGAGAAAATTCGAATATCTTTTGTCCTGTAAAGGCACTTGTTATGGAAGCAAGTTTTACTTTTAAACAGTTCATGTAACCTCTTTCCATTTCTGAATACATAGCTTGAACTTGCCAGTGTTGTTATAGTATCCAGTAATTGTACTACACCAAGGCTCTAAAAACTAGCAATTCCTTTCAATGGATATTGAGGTCAGGAATGAACAATAAGTGAATATAAATGTTAAATGTGGCTTGTAGAGACGACTAATAAAGCCATTTTCTTTCTCTTGGTGACTTGGTGTAGTAATGAGGCTCTCTTAGGAACATTAGATTGTATGATTGTGCAACTTAATGGCCGCGGAGTCCTTCCTAAATGTAGTAGGCTGATGTATTTCTGAAGCCATCTGTCAAGGAAATAACAATAAGATAAGTGATAATACACTTATTAAACAATAAGTTGGGTGATTAGATAATCAAATATATATATATAATATGTTAATGCACTGATTGACACACACACACACACACACACACACACACACACACACACACACACACACACACACACACACACACACACACACACAACGACAAAACACAATGCATATATATATATATATATATATATATATATGTGTGTATGTATTTATTATATACGTGGATAATTTTAAAATATTTTATCATTCGATGTACATATTTAGTATTGGAAAATCAGTGTCTATGTTAAGCGATAAGCCCATATATTGGTAAATCTTTAGATTTTCCATTCAAAACTAAGATTTACCAACTTTTATTGGGAACAGTCTAAACATTTTTGTGATCATCCTTCATTTCTAACTTTTACTATCACACACTCGGTAAATCTTATGTGTTAAGTCAGACATTGGGTAAATCTTACGAAGCATAACCTTAGAGGATGAGCTCGTTGCTAGCATGGGAAAGTATTAAGAATTAGTAACGTTTTCCTCCAATACTAACATTTAACAACATTCACTGGTATACTACTTGCGTCATCCAATCGTTAGTGGCAAAATCCAAACAGAGATGTCCTATTTATAAAACCTTCACATTTAATAACTCTTGTTGGAAAATTCAGAGATTTACTAGCAAAGTCATATAAGGGCTCTTACAGTAACACACTTGGTGGTAAACGAGGCCGAACATGTATACATACAGTGCAGTCTCAAACAAGAAGGCGCTGTTTAGGCAATATAGAGCGAGTCGTATGTGAGGAACCGGTAGAAGTAAACAAGAAAGAGAAATGTAAAATATTTGCGTATAATAGAAGAAATGTGTCGTCACGGACCCGAACCGAATGCGCCACAGATGAACCACAAGTTAAGCGGGATGAGAAAGTTTGTCGATTAAAGAGTCGTCTCCAGCCTGAGCGTCCGCTTCTGGTAACAGCTTAATAAACTGTACACAGCAATCGTTCACTGAAGGGCATTGCAGCATGGGCAAAAGATCTCAAATTGACCATTAACGCTGATAAGACAAACTATTGTATCTTTTCTACAGACAGACGGCAAAGAGGCACTTTTGATGCAAAAATTAAAATCGAAAACTCCAATATTAAAAGAGTGTTTTTCCCTACCTATCTGGGTGTGACCCTTGATCATGAACTTCGTTTTTCAAAGCACATTGAACAAGAGTCCAATAAAGCGCTTAGAAAATTGTACTTAGATAACTCTGTGGAACTACATGGGGATCAAGACCCAATACCCTTAGAAGCGTATATTGCTCTGTCATTAGACCAGTACTTGAATATGCTGTCCCAATCTGGACCCCGGCATCCACAACTTCGAAACTGAAATTGGATTCAATTCAATATCGAGCATCAAAAATTATTATTGGTGCAGTCTCCTCAACTAACAACGGAAAAGCTGAAAGGGAATGTGGTCTTCCTCCTCTAGAAAGCAGGCGCAATCTGGCCACCATTAAGTTCACCAACAAACTACGCTGTCACAAGGAAGATCATATCTCCACCAGAGTGTTAAATGAATGGAAAGACACGGAAAGGCTTAAAATATCACCAATTCTCAAAGTTGATAGCGCTATTAGGAGACAAATAAAGTTGGAGCATTCCACGTTGGAGCTTCTGCAGGAGCCTCTTTTTCCCAGAGGGGCTCCAAAGGAAATGAAAATTAATTTGAGTCTCCTACCTCTAACCTCGAAGAAGGAAGGCCCACAGATTGTTAGACAAGGAGGTCTTGAAACGATTGAGAGGTTCTCTCAGGGGAATTTAGCAATAGCCTATACGGACGGCTCATCTGACAGATCTCTCAACAAGGGAGGTGCTGGTGTTCTTTTCCTTCTTCCAAACGGAGACAAATATATGCATAATATCAACACAGGGTTGATGGCTTCAAGTTTTACCAGAGAACTTATTGCAATTAAGGAGGCATTTACCTTGCATCTGTCCAATCCGGAATTTCTGTCGACGGAAGGATTAGTTATCTTTTCTGACTCAAAAACTGCCTTAGAAGGAATCGAAAATGGAGAAACCAACATCACCTCTGCCATCAACATCCTACTGGAAAGTTTGCACTGCAATGGGAAATCCTGCTTGCTGCAATGGATACCTGCACATGTGAATATTGAGGGAAACGAGTATGCGGATTCGTTGGCCAAAGAAGGCAGAAACTCTGACCAACATTGCCCTACTATAACGCTTGCAGACGCAAATGCAGTTGCAAAGTACAGACTTCAGCCCCACTCCTTCAGTAAACCCCTTACTGTCGATTTTGATGGTCCCAGAATCATTACGTCAACAATTGCAAGACTTAGGACAAACCATTTTAAAGGAATGAAGATTCTTCCAGACAAGACCAGAACATATATCTCCTGCAAGAACTGTTCCGATGCCCATCTCACGCCAGATCACATTCTCAAATGCCCAGCCCTTGTTCCACATATCTTGCGACTTGGAATGGTGCCACTGGCTTCGGAACTCCAAGAGCTCCTCTACAATGTGAATGCCTTGAGGCTGGCGGACGCAGTTTTGAAGACCCATAATGCTATCTAAAAGAACATGGACACGAAAAAAAGCAACTTTTAATTACTCCTGATGTTTTTGAGCTCCGAACATTAATTCGTTGGAACTTCGAGTAGAGCTTCAACTTTTAGAATTAACTTCGTTAAACTGTTGTTATTAATTATGACTCAATCAATCAATTGATAAAATCTAATTTCAGTTTTCGAAGCAAAAACTATTTAAGTGAGAAATTTGGTAGAAAATTAATACCACCACTTAATCAATATATATATATCTACGTCAATTATTTTTAGTAAAACTTGTATAAAACTTTTAAAAGTGGCACATAAATATATCAAAAAGCTAAAAAGCCTAAAACAAAATTTAAATTAGAGAGATACAGTCTCAGGTGCTAATAGCATATACACACAAGTTAATGTCGTAGAGAATCTTATTGCAAAAACCGAGTCTGTGTTTTAGTTATTCATCTGTGTTCAACCGACGAAATCCAGTTATTTCCTCTCTATTTAGAACTCACTATCTATACACTCGTAGCGCCACTGATTTTGTGATATTTTATTTTCATTCTTCTCTGCAACTCATTATTACATTATTAATGTTTTTTGTGACACTCAATTACATTGTCAGTAGTTTTATCACTTCAATAAATGATTTCTTGGTTTTCCCTTTTATTCTGATTTTCTTCTTACCTTTTTAATGTTTTGATTCTTAGATCTTTTAGTTGTCGTATTTGCTAACACTGATAGATATTAACATAAAAAGACTCTTGGTTTACGAGTCAATTATAATTTGTTTTAAATCTTGTTCAACGTTTCGAAAACAAGTTATCATCTTTAGAGCATAGCTGCTACGTAAATCAAATATTGAATGTTTGTATTTAGAGGAAACACTTCTATTTTTTCTTCATTACACTAAAATTCCGGTGGGATGTTGACAAGATGTTATCGCCCCGTTATGAAACCAACTTCCCTGACAGTGTATAAACCGACAAGTGTGAACCATCGGATGATTCCCCACTCGGTCAAACGTCTAGTAATGATGTTGGATGCCAAGATATGGCGGAAACAACATGTTAAATAGTGAAATGAAGAGCTCAATAATAAATAAAAGATGCATACAAACTAAAAAAATTAATAATCTATTCACTCAGACCCGTTTCAATGAAAAAGATTCATCATAATTGAGTATAAATAATACAAACTCCAACTTACAACTAAGGGGAAAACTAGGTTACATCCCATATTTATACCGTGAGCGTGGCAACGCATACCGGTCAAAACAACAGTTATTTACAATATTTCAAAATGTTTACATTGAATAGATATTAAATTTTCATTTAATATAATCATTTTGAAATATTCTAAACAACAGTGGTTTTAAGTTGTAGTTTGTAGTATCAATAGTCACTGATGATGTTGACTTGAATTGCATTTGAGTGAATAAATGATTAATTTGTGAGTGTGCGTACGACTTTTATTTGTTATTAACATAACCTCACAAGCTAAGCTCAAAGAATAATTTGATAAACGAACTCATGCTTATATACAGAGAGATATTTTGGCTAGTGGGATGATACGACCTCAATTCAAATAAATAATCAACTTTTGCTTCATCAACAAGTCCGTAAACCAAGATTCCGTTTCCTCAGCGCCTCGCCTCCCCAGTGCCGAGTCTCCTCACCGCCAAGTGGGCTACCTGGCGTAATTTGACAGTTTTGACAGCTGAATTGTAATTCACAAAAGCAAGTAACCGTGGTAATGGTGTGTGTCAAACTGAGCATATTAGATGATCATCACTGGGATGTCGCAAATGTTGCATACATTTCATTGCAGACATGATACGCCTCGCATTCTAATTTCACATATGAATTGTAATTGAGTTAACCGTCACTCGTACTTTTGAGATGTTCGCAGTTAATTTAGAACGACTACGTAGAGCCACCTATATATTAATTACTAGAATGACTTGGTTAACGTGCTATTAAGATTTTAGAAGGGTGGGGGTGGTAGGAATGCCGTTTAGGTTTGATGTCCAGAAAACCCACCACATTCCATGAGTCATTCCACCCCTAAGTTGCACAAGCGCAGATGATTAGGACGATCCCAGGACTATTCTGCTCCATTAATGCATTTATATTTAACTGAAGGTGGTTAATATGTGTATATTATATTCAGAATTACAAGAAAAATGATATCAAATAACCCGAGGTTTCCTTTAATGTAATAAAACAATCTAATACGTATTACAAACAGTAAACAATGAAAATTAGTAGTAATATGTTGTTTGGTATAATTTGTGAGCTCGGGGTTTTGAAAAGAGAAGATATTATCCCTCTCCCTTCTGCATCACTGAGCAGAGCCTTTGATAAAATATGGCCTCGGCGCTGGAAGGACGCTATGGCAAACCAATATGGGCATATGGTATTAAGCTTTGGGGTTGTACCGGTCAGAGTAACAGAAATACAACCAAAGTATTACAAAATGAAGTGTGTAACACACTTTAGACGGTGTTACATATTAAAATAGTAAAATTCAGAAAACAAACGAGAATAAATTCCAAATTGTAATAATGTATAACTATGTAAAAAAATTGTTATGTATGATAAATATTTTTAATGAGATCTCTGGCTGATAGTGACATCTATCGAGAAAAATTTAAAATAATAAGTAACCTAGCTATGCATGCGCCCCGTGGATGCGCGGTAAGTAGGAAGGCTGCTTGCTTTCAATTTATCTGTCTCATTAGGCCAGGATGTAACCAGGGAAGGACGTCTCCAAATGGCAAGAAGATGTATTTAGTTTCCTTTTATTTTAATTAATATAAAGTATTTCCTTTTTTAAATCATGGCATAGAAGGCGGCTTACAATACCAGATACAAGATGGGTTGCAGACTTATTCATGGTTTTCCCGACGTTTATTCACGAAGATGAGACCAGGCTTTACCGAGATTTACCCCTAGATGGAAGGGAAGTTGCGACAAGTTAACACAGCTAAGTGGGCGATTTTAAAACTTTTAAAACTTAATTTCAAAATTTAAAACATTTCGAAGCAGAATTTCTAAATTATGAACATTGAACTTTTTAATTAATAAGCATAATTATAATTACGCACCTTTTGGTGCTAATATGTTCACATTAAATTATTAAACTTGATTATACAAGAAAAGCAAGTAAACTCGAATATATGTTCATTTTCAGCCATTGATAAATTTTATTAATTGAAGGATTGCTATCCTTAAAAATTTATAAGTAATGTAAAAAAAAAAAGGTTTCATAATCTGTAACTGAGTGTTAAAGAAATTTATGTGTCATGATTTAAATTTATTTTATCTGTCTATCTCAAAATAAAAGTTTATGATTTGCTTTAATTGAATTTAAAAGTCATTATTTTACCAGTGCACAAATTCCTTGCATTTCAAATAAATAAACTTTAAGAATTAATTCAAGAATGTTCTGCTAATTTTAATTGTTTAACTTGGTAATTAAAAATATTTTTAACTGTAACGGAGTTATAGCTTCTATGCGTTACAGACAGACGTTTCATTACGCCTCAACTGTAAGCTAGAAGTGAATATTAAATGTTTTAAGAGTTATAACTAAATAAAATCCAATTTGTAAAATTATAAACCGTTACACAAATTGCGCAACTCTGCTTGTTTCACTTTATAACATCCGTTACATAAATGCGCAACTCTGCTCTAAAAATGAAATGTAAATTTGTGTGTTGGCAGAAGGAAAATTTAAAAATGGTTGAAAATAAGCGATTTCATTAAATATATTCGTAAGGTAAATTCATAGTGTAAAGTTTTGTAAGATTTTGTAAAATGTATAAATTGAAAGTAAAAGGATGTAGCTTGTGTAAACAGCATGGTAAAGTTAGGGGAGAAAACCAGTTTTGACCAGTTTTTACTTGTAGTATAGTCAAGGTCAGAGACTCTTATTGTTCAAAACATTTTGTCATGTCTATGCGTAGCAAGTTCTAGATTTTTAAAAAGTTTGTGCATGGCTTTGAGAAAGCCAGTTGTAGATTACCAATGTTGACACAGCTGCTAGTTCCAATGTCAGGCAAGTTAGATTTGATTGTCCGAGTTTGTATAAACAAGTATCTAGCCTGAAGTCCAATGTTTACATAAAGCCTGTTTAAATATTTCGAGTTTGCTTTGCTTTGCTATGCCATCAACTTTCCGTTTGTTTTCTGAACCCCTGTAGTGAATCGATTTATCAGACGATAAAAGAGGTTATTAAACTAGTATGAATTGCAGAATCAAAATGATTTAATATTAAAATAATTTGAAAGTAAATGTAATACTGTCTGATAAACAATTTAACAAAAATAATAGTACTGATGAATTATAATAATAAAAAGAAAAATTTTGTAAATGGATTTAAAACAAGTTTAATAAAAGTAAATATATGTATAAGTTGTGTAAGGTTTACAAGCAAATTTATAACTTCAAAAATGGTTAAAATTTAGAAAAGTTATTGTTGGAAGAAATTTAAAGCTTTTTTCATTTTTAAAATAGTAATTGATTAACAAGGAAGTGGTAAGTGCCTTGATATGCAATTTTAGAAACTCATGACGACACTTTGCATATTGTGTGTCAAAGGGCCCAAATGGCATGCAATCTTACTTATGCACGAGGTAGACACTGACAAAATCTCAAAATACATAATACTACACGAAGAGACTAAAACACTTGACCAAAAAATTGCATGTGAAAGTACAATACTAATTTCTGTTTGATTTAATTCTTATTTTATTAATGCAAGAGCTTAAACGAATTTTAAATATCAAATTGTCATTGTAATGTTTGAAAGAAAATTTAAGAATGATGAATTGAATAAAGTCCTTTTTAAGTCAACAACTGGCTGTATGGTTTTTAAATCAAAGTATGGGATTTGATTTAAGAAAAAAGTATTTGGATTCAAAGTGTGGGATTTGAAATCCAATGGTTTTAAGATGTACGAGTATTGTAAGAATAACAAGAGAGGTTATTAGGCAATGGTACATTCTTAGTGGTAAATAGAGAGAGAGAATTTTTGAAAAATATATATATCGTCGTTTAAATGTGGTAATTTGTGGCTTACAGGGAGTAAGCAGTTTTGCAGATCCCAGGTAGTGGACTGCGATAAATACAGCCAGTAGGTTAGGTTTGTTGACACAAAAAGAGACAATTTTGAAGAAAATTTAATTAATGAATAATTTGAAGAATTTTAATAAGAAATAATTTGAAGAAAAATTTAATTGTGAGTAAAACTGTATAAGAGTTAAAATAGATATAGTAATGAGTTTTAAAAATTTGAAGAGATGTAAATATATAATCATAAAGTTTGAGAAATGAAAAGTTTATAAAGAAGTTAAAATTTCAAGCAACTGATAAGTGTATGTAATTATTTTAAAAACTTAATCATGTAAATTAAAGGATTAATAAATAATGTAACAAGTTATGAGATTTAAATTGAAATTAAAAGACACATTTTTTTTTTTTTAAACAAAATAAATTAAAGATAAAAGTAATTAAACAATTATAGAACATTATGTAATGGTATAAAGGGGAATGTGAAAACACACAATTTTTTTTTCAAAAGGGGGGAAAAATATGTAACACACTTTAGACGGTGTTACATATTAAAATAGTAAAATTCAGAAAACAAACGAGAATAAATTCCAAATTGTAATAATGTATAACTATGTAAAAAAATTGTTATGTATGATAAATATTTTTAATGAGATCTCTGGCTGATAGTGACATCTATCGAGAAAAATTTAAAATAATAAGTAACCTAGCTATGCATGCGCCCCGTGGATGCGCGGTAAGTAGGAAGGCTGCTTGCTTTCAATTTATCTGTTTCATTAGGCCAGGATGTAACCAGGGAAGGACGTCTCCAAATGGCAAGAAGATGTATTTAGTTTCCTTTTATTTTAATTAATATAAAGTATTTCCTTTTTTAAATCATGGCATAGAAGGCGGCTTACAATACCAGATACAAGATGGGTTGCAGACTTATTCATGGTTTTCCCGACGTTTATTCACGAAGATGAGACCAGGCTTTACCGAGATTTACCCCTAGATGGAAGGGAAGTTGCGACAAGTTAACACAGCTAAGTGGGCGATTTTAAAACTTTTAAAACTTAATTTCAAAATTTAAAACATTTCGAAGCAGAATTTCTAAATTATGAACATTGAACTTTTTAATTAATAAGCATAATTATAATTACGCACCTTTTGGTGCTAATATGTTCACATTAAATTATTAAACTTGATTATACAAGAAAAGCAAGTAAACTCGAATATATGTTCATTTTCAGCCATTGATAAATTTTATTAATTGAAGGATTGCTATCCTTAAAAATTTATAAGTAATGTAAAAAAAAAAAAGGTTTCATAATCTGTAACTGAGTGTTAAAGAAATTTATGTGTCATGATTTAAATTTATTTTATCTGTCTATCTCAAAATAAAAGTTTATGATTTGCTTTAATTGAATTTAAAAGTCA
>JBAIZL010000004.1:164494731-164557231 GCA_036971475.1 Prosapia bicincta
AAAACCACCCCTTACCCCTGTCGGGCCGAGGGGCAAATAACTTCATTTCTTCTCCACTCCACTCCGTGGAGCCAAATTGTCTTGAGGAATTGCTCCAAATAATTTGACAGATAAAGGATGTCTTGTAACAAGTTGCCAGTGCATATTTAGGCAAATTTAATATTCAGTAGTGGGGAGGGGGTTTATGATCACTGTTATAACTAAATGATGAATTAACTGCTATATATATTACCGATACCGTCGAGTCAATTGATATCTAGATTCATACTTTTTAAATAAAGAAGATTTATTAAGATTTTTTAATGTTTAATATAAATATATTTTATAACAAAGGAGAACTTGAAACAAAAGTACATGCTTTTTATACTTAAAGTATGTTATTGTAGATTCAAGAAGAGCTTGCAGTAAGAAAATAGGTTGGTAGGGCTAATAATTTAAAAGGTCTGTATTTTTGTATTTAGCAATAACCCAGGTAACGCCAACTGAATGGTAAAAGTCTGAACTCTTTTGTGATCATCGTTCCTTTCTAACGTTTACCATCTACCTTCTCTTTTAGCTCAAGTGACAAGGTAAATGGTATCAAACCTAATCTCAAACGTAACTCATTAATCTTCCCATAGGGCGTCTCAGATTTAGTTGTGGCAAGCAATGTAGCTGCGGGCTATGTATAGGTGGGACAGGCCAGCGAGAACATCCCATTAGTGACGCATCGCATTAGGACTCGGCCGTTCCCATAGGGCTTCTCAGATTAAGTTGAGGCAAGCGAGGTAGCTTGTGAGGGACAGGCCGGCGAGAACATCCCATTAGTGACGCATCGCATTAGGACTCGGCCGTTCCCATAGGGCTTCTCAGATTAAGTTGAGGCAAACGAGGTAGCTTGTGAGGGACAGGCCGGCGAGAACATCCCATTAGTGACGCACCGCATTAGGACTCGGCCGTTCCCATAGGGCTTCTCAGATTAAGTTGAGGCAAGCGAGGTAGCTTGCGAGGGACAGGCCGGCGAGAACATCCCATTAGTGAAGCATCGCTGATTATTCCACTTAAAAACCTTAATATAATAAACACATATTATGTTTGAATCATGTTAATCAACCGTCTTTAAGTGCGATTATCTATAGAGAAGGAATGTTACGCTATACGAAGCGTAGCCGGCCAACCCTTGCTTGACGACATATATAGGGTTAGATGTATCATAGCCAGTAATAAATGGAAACTTTCATCCCTTTTTCCTTTTGTCTCTAGAATAATATAAAGCACGAGATGCAGAACTACAGTCGATGTTTACTGTAAACACTTTATTTAGTGTTAGAGAGCGGACACAAATGTTTTAAAGTAATTTTCTAAGTTAAACTAAAATTATTCAGTTTTTCTTTCAAATTTAATGATTTTTTCTGTCCATCAGAAAATCTGCTTTCTGATGTAGACGCGTGCTCCAAGATTCAAACAGTATTTTCATACTTATAAGATTTGTTGCCATAAGTAGTGCTAAAGTACTCCCTTAAAAGTTACAGCTCGAATTCCAGATTATAAATTATGTTTTTAACTATTATTGCAAGGTAATGAACATCAATAGGATTCCAACCTCTTTTACCTCAGTTCTTTTAGAGGTAGCGAATTTTAAAATTCTATGTATTTTAAGGGTGGGTTATTGTAGGAAAACGAAACCCTAATATCTTAGTGTAGTCCAAGCATCTATCGAGGTAACCGTTTTTGAGTTAACTCTACTTACCACTTTGTCGCAAAATCTGGGCTGGGCAACAGTTCACAAACCCTCTCATACAATATGAAACTATACAAGTGAACAGGTCGATATAATAACCTAATACGTTTTTAAATAAAGGGAAGACTGTAGGCAGTAGTGGTATAAGAATGCTTACACATATAGAGGCTCATTAAGAGCATAAACGTGCTACTTGAAATACCATTTGGGAACCCATTATGTGTGGTATTTGGAAAAAATAGTATACATTTATAAAACATAGTGTTTCTGCATTGTATAGAGTTAGTATTTCGCCAGCAACAATATATTTCAAGTTACAAGACAGGTTATAATTTTAAAAAAGAGAAGTGTATCTATACCGCTTGGTAAATAACTTTTTCTTTTTTTTCTGGTATAGCCACTGGAAATATGGACCTCCTTAGATACAGAGATTTAATAGTTGTTATTGCCAGCTTTAGTGTTTATTAAGTTGATGACATCTCCATAAAAAACACCATTTAGGTTTAAAGCATATATGCTTTAAAATTCCATAGTATTATAAAGATAAATTTACTATAGATAAATGGAACATCTAATAAATAATAATATTAGTGGCTCTAAATAGGAACAAATAGGATTTGAATATAGTTCTAGCTGGGTTCGTTTGTACAGCTTCATTACCTTTTGTAAAATTATTTTAAAACCACTTTAGGATAAAATTGAGAACAAATAAACTTTTGAGTGAATTTTTTAGTTTTAACCCTATGAACGGGTTAACACTTTCCCCTATCCCAGCAACAGGGGACATTAGGTAGCTGTCTAATCCCCTCTACCTAATACTTCTCCCAAGGGGTGCGCCGGATAGACGCCTCTTTACGGCCCTGCTGACGCCCTGCCTTTACCCCGCTAGACAGCAGCCCTAGCGACCTTACACACGGGAAGTCACACTTTCCCCTATCCCAGTGCCAGGGGACATTAGTCTTGTCTAATCCCTTCTACCTAATACTTCTTTCAAGGGGTGCGCCGTATAGACGCCTCTTTACGGCCCTGCTGACGCTCTGCCTTTACCCCGGTAGGGAGCAGCTGTAACGACCTTACCCATGGGATATCACACTATCCCCCTTCCTAGCACCATGGGGCATTAGGTCATTTCCTTAGTCTTGTCTAATCCCCTCTACCTAATACTTCTTCCAAGGGGTGCGCTGGATAGACGGCTCTTTACGACCCTGCTGACGACCTGTTCTTACCCCGGTAGGGAGAAGCCCTAGCGTCCTCACCCATGGCATGTCACTTTCCCCTATCCCAGCACCGTGGGACATTACGTCGTTTCCTTTGTCTTGTCTAATACCCTCTACCTAATATTTCATCCAAGGGGTGAGCCGTATGGACGCCTCCTTACGGCTCTGCCGACGCTCTGCCTTTACCCGCTTACATCCCCAATCATGGAGTTTTATTAACAGTTATAACTGGAGTCCCTAGTTATATTAACATCCCTTTACTATTCTTTGTAGACTTTATTAGTTATACTAATTCATAACCTAGAGTTACAGAAAATCTCTGGAAAATGAAAAATGTTTTAGTGTGATCAATAGGTTAGTTTTCTTATAAAACTTTGTATGTAGTCGATTGCTTTCAAGTCGACAGTAAAGTAACTTTCACCAATTATAAGTTTGGGAGTTGTTATGTTTACCTGCATAAAAATAATCTGTTATGAAATGAAAGATAATCTTTGTTTTAACTGAAGATAATGCCTTCTCTAAACTTATTGATCTGACCTTGACAAAAGTGCAAGATTTATCCTATCCTTCCTACACCTTCTATCCTTTCTTGTACGTAATATTTCTATCATTTACTTGATTCACTATTATAGTTCAATAAATTCCTAAAATCTAAAGTAATGACGATTATAAAGTTTTGTCGTGAATAGAGCTTTAAAGCTACTGACATTACACTTTAGAGCTACTGAGTCCCAAGCAGGAATTGTGACCACGAAGAGCAGATTTGGAACTGGTCCAAATAGCCTAGAATATGAGATGCATGTAACATGGAGAAGTCAATCTATGGCAGTTTTACATAATTTTATAACGTTCTTGCGATCAGAGATGTCTGTTTTCACAGAGAATTGCCTTTCATTTTTCACTTAAAAAACACCTTTCGATAAATCGACCTGTTCTAGAAGAACATTTTTAGTTTCTATTCGCCTCGTTAAAAGTGTACGCCTCGTTAAAAATAAACTTTTATAACTTTTCCACCGTAAATCACATTTAAAGAAACTTTGTTGTGTTTAAAAAAGTTTTGCCGAAGTTACAGCACTTCTTCAAAGTTTTGCAACAACTTAAGCTTAAACCTGGACGCCACTTTAAAGTAGTGCAAATAAATTGAATTTAAATCCAATTTTAGAAATGGTTTAAAATTTCTAAGAATTTCAGATTATTGTAAATTTCTGTATAATTAAATTTGTTGCTAATTCAGTGCATTTTATTGCTATATATACTGTGTTGGTAGAAATATTTCTAAGAGAATAAGGTTACCGTGTCATTGTGGTAAGTAGGGGTTTGATTAATTTGAAGTTTATGAAAATATTTTTATTTATAAACATTTACAGTATGGACGTCAATAGAAGTGGCGGACAGAAAGTAATATTTTATTTAAAGAATGTGGCTAATACAGGGTTTTTATATACCCTTTATTAAGTCAATATATATAAATATATAAAATAATAACTTTATATTGGCCTATTATAAATACACATGTATAATAACTATATATGTATATGTATATATACATACAATTATACACACACAAATACATACACACACACACCCACACACACACACACACTTACATATATATATTTACATACAACTGTATGTGTTAAACACACATAAATATAACTATGTATTTGTTTATATATTTCTTAACTGATACGTATATTGAGTAATAATCTATTAACGTGCAATAAATAATGTAGCATAACGAAAGTGTTAAAATAGCTGTTCTTCAAAATAACCTGTAACATAAAATCAGCAGTCTTACGAAATCATATGTTAACAAGTTAAGGTCAATACGAAGCACGTCCCGTGATAGATAAGATGACAACTTTGTTGAGAAAACATTTAGATATGACAAGCGATAAGAAGTATTAACATAGAAAACTGAACGTTTGGAGAACTTTAAACGTATTCTGGAACTACAGACGGATGTAAAACGACAAAGCTTATATACCTTTACTCTTGAGAAACTGTAGACTATGAATTCACTAAACACAATTAATAAAAACCCAATAATCAAATAAAATTTATTTGTTATTTATAAAATAACACCTGACGTTCATTTCGGCCCAAGGAAAACAACCTTCACAAGTATTCATTTTCTAAAGAGGGTTTACCTTGTAACCTAATTGAACATTAAGTTTTGACTTTTAGAAAAATAAAAATCAATTTTATTGTGATTTTTCGGTTTTATTCAATTCCTTCTGTTAGTTCACACTCTCCTTTTATATACCTTAAACTAATTTTTAGTCGTTAATAAAATATTTTTTATTCATCCATTATAGTTGAAATATTTTTTTTTTAAACTTGTAATTTATGTGACTTGATGTTAGTACAGATTTTTCAAATAATAATGTAATTATGAAATATTTTAGTTTAATATTGTATAAGAACTTCTCACAAAAAGGGCAAGGTATGCAATATAGTTTGTTCGTCCCTTTTGGCTTAAAATAAGTGATAACATACGATTTCATAAAATAGCTGATTTTATGTTATATATTGTGTGATAGAACAGCTGTTTAACAGTTTTTGTTACTTTATTTATAATAATTGTAAATATTTAAAAAAGTTAATAAAATAAATTTCTCTGTGTTGATCTATGTATGAAATGTCTTTAAAAACATTTTTTTCTTACTACTTGTTTTTAATTTATTGTGTTCATATCTATCATATACATATTAAATCAAACCATTTAGAAAAAAAGTAACTTATTACCTAATGATCATTAATTAAGTAAATATTAAACACCCTTTAAATCTGTATCATTATATGTAGCAGTAATTTATAGGTATATTTACTACTGGATGCACAGAAATAAAATATTTAATATATCATGCATTCAAAGAGAAAAATGTTACTTTAATTGGAAATCCTGACATAATTAAATAAGAAAATCTCAATGCAGAGAGCTCTGCCTCGTTATATTTAATCGCCTTAGCAAGAACAAAATAGAAAGCTTTAGAACATAAAACTGGCGCAGAGAAGTGAATTTTGTCGGCATGAGATTCTTGCTTTATTTTAAATAAATAAACCTCCCGGAATTTCCTAACCCACCCTTGTAATTAATTTTCCACGTAGGAATAAATATTTTATAAAATATCATACATTGCTGTATTTAAAACGTCAGTGATTATTTCCTATTCACCTCGAATATGTTATAATTATCCAATGATTTATTAATAATTTTTTTAAACCATAACACTAAGTTGTGCAATATGGGATGATTTCCTACATATTTGCCTTTCGAGCAAGAGGAAATACCTTCTAAAGATATCCAAGAAACTATTTGTCTATGATTGGGGATTTACATCACAAGGCGATCATTACTTACGTTTATTCAACTAATTAAGCCGTTCAAATAATTTAAGAATATAGTTTTTAATAGTTAAAGTTTTTTAATAATTTAAAGGAGTTTATTCATTATTAGAGATTTTTAATTTAATAAATGGAGGTAAAGATTGCTCCTAATTTGGATTTTCTTAAATTTTAAGAAAGTTATTTCTTTTATAAAATGTTTTAAATACTTAATTTTTATACTTTATGTTAATTAAAATACAATCAGTTAGCTAGATAATGTTGTTACATTTTCATACACAGGTAGAGTATGAAAACATATTGTTTGATAGGTTTACAGAAAAATTGAATTAAAATGGTAAAACTTTTACGATTTATTTTTTAACAAGTAATATATAAAAAAAATGTCCCGTCAATTCCTACTTTGGGAAACAGCGAGAAATTTTGTTTTAATTACTTTTTAATAAATAAATACAATTAATAAAAATATGTATAGACAAGAGAGAATCACGTTACTAAATGGCAAAATATAAAGCAAAATTATATAATAAAATTAGGTAATTAAATTCAATTATGAAATAACATTTGAAAAACTGTTTTACCCTCAAGTGGCATCTACTTCACTTTAAATAGAATGTACTTGAACTTGAGTGAATGAATAGAAAGTATTTTATTAAAGATTTAAAATTTGAACAAGATGCATTTAAGAAAAGTGTAAAGTAATAGAAGGAATTGAATAAGCTGTTCTACCACATAACCTAAAACATGAAATCAGCTGTTCTATGAAATTATATGTTATCACTTATTTTAAACCAAACGGAACGGAGTAACTATATTGCATACCTTGCCCCTTTTTTTTGAAAATTTGAGAAAAATGTGTGTATATATATATATATATATATATATATATATATATATATATATATATAGGGTGAGTGTGACCTAACGGTAGGGATTAAATTAAAAGGTTAGAAATATTTCCTTTCCCCGTGACGAAACTGTTATAAAGGCAGGAATGTTACATTTGGGAAACATCAACTGCGAATGTTTGATTTTCAGGATCAGATGCATTTGAAAACAAGATAAGAAAACAAAACTAAATCGAAATTAAGACTCGAACAGAGCCAATACGTAATATGTCACTCGAAGAATATATTTTGCTTTTTTCAACAAACATATTAAAGCAGAATTTATCTCTTTAAAAAACATTTTCCTATATGATTTCATTTCTTTCGTCTCGAAAAAATATTGTGCAACTGTATTATATATTTCTCAGCTGTTTTGATTTTAAAAAAGTTTTAAAGCCTATTTTGTAATAAGGTTTGAAAGAAATTAAAGGATTTTCTGAAATATAACTTTCCTTGATTAGACATTATATATATATATATATATATATATATATATATATATTTATATTAAATATGGTGATATGTTTTCTTGTAATATAGTTAATAAATTAAAAATATTTCAAAAACAAGAATACTTTTAATGCATATATTTATTCAAAGCTTTTCGCCGATAAAATAGTACCAGCATCTTCAGGAAAATAATAAGGTTAGACAATTATTTTACTGAAGATGCTGGCACTATTTTATCGGCGAAAAGCTTAGAATAATGATATGCATTAAAAGTACTCTCGTTTTTGAAATATTTTAAATTTATTAATTATTCACACACATACACACACACACACACACACACACACACACACACACACACACACACACACACACACTGTGACGGGCAGAACCCTGTCACAATTGCCACCAAGAGGGAAAATAGTTAAAAGTAAAGCCAGGTTAAATTTTTTTGTTATGACATTAAGCCAAGCCATTGAGAAGGGGTTAAAAATTTAAAGTAAATTATAGGGGGTCATTTGCAAGGGGAAAATTGTCAAATTCGGCCTAAAATTACAAACGACATTTCCATAGATGCAGAACAACAAATAAAGAACAATGACAAGAATAAGAAAAATTCGTTAGAAGCACGGGAAAAGAGTTATGCAGCCCGAGAAGAAAACAAGTAAATTAATTCCTTTTGGATGTCATTTCCTTTCTTACGCTCTGGCAGTGATGACGACAGACGCGCGCATCTATGTATGCAAAGTTGGAGAAATATCGATTTTTGATTGGTCTGATCGAAACGTGGAAAATTGCTACAACAAGGAGTCCAACGGTTAAGGAGGGGCAAAGCGTTACTTGGCATCGAGAGACGAGGTTAGAAGGTTGGTCAAGCGGAGTTCGAGTGAGTAATAGCCGCGAAGAAATGAACTTATGTTTTCGTGAATAACGACGATCAAAAACGAAATGTAGGAAGTGCTGTTTCACAAATGGGGCCCTTTCGGATTAAGATCTATCCGAAAGCGGTGCTCATGACTAAGACCTAAAGATGCTGCGTCGTAAGTCTTAAAGTGTTTCGGAATAATATATAAAATGCAACTTTACTTGTGGTACGGACAGGAAAGTATGCAGTGTTTTAAATAGGGACAAAGTTTTTTAAGAGAACAGTTTTAAGTTTGAAATAGTAAAAGTAGAAAATTAACGATAAACTTTGTAAAAGCTTGTAGTGTTTTAAAAATGGTGTTTAGAACAGTGTTTCATTTAACTTGCAAATCAAAATTTAACCATCAAGTGCTTAATATCCACAAGATGCCCATGCAGAGGATGCGAAGACAGAGGACGACACCGTGGGAAAAGAAAAGGAGCTGTATGCAGGGCGTTGACCATTTCAAACAAAGGGACGAGGGCTTTCAACATGGCGGACCTCTCTTTTTCATTTTTGGAAGGAGCTGTAAGCGTCACTTGGAGCCGGCACGAAAGCAACCCCCCACTTCGATGTTCCATAGAAACACCTGAGGGAGAGGGAAGACTCTCAAGCCTTTGCCCAACGGAAAAATTAAGGTCAGACCTACACAGTTTTCTTTTTGCAGATGGGAGTTATTGTTTTGATAAAATTTTAAAAGGGGAAATTCTTCATTAAATTAAATTCATTAAAAAATAGTAGATTCCAAATTGTTTAAATTAAAAGATAGGAGCTGATGGCTTTGTTTAAGGGTGGGGATAAAAGAAACAAAATGGCGCAAGACTCATGTTAGAGTATAGCATTTAAATTCTAAAAAGATATTTTAAAAATGTAATTTTGAAATAATAAATTCTTAAAGGGTTTAAACTTGAAATAAATTAAATTGAAAAAAATATGTTCAAACTTATTAACAAACAAAATTAGTAGAAAGAACAGAAAATAGAGTTTAAAAATAGATGTATTTTAAAAGTGTAAAAATCAAGTTCTATGTTTCAAGATGGCCGCCAGTAAGATTGTTTATTTACATCAGCTGACTGGAAGGTCATGCATTGCTATGTAGCATTTGAAGAAATGAAACGACTTTAAAAGAAATGTTTGTTTTTGTTAAAAGGAGTTGTTTAGTAAATGACAATTTCAAATAAATCGTTTTTGGTTTTAAATATAAATGTTTTTGATAAGAATTAAAATAATATTTTCTGTTTGTTTAAAAAAGGGTTAAATCGAAATTTCAAATTTTTATAAAATAAAATTTTGGGTATAAATAATACAGATTGAAATCAATGGTTGTTTTTTTAAATTATATGAGTAAATTTATTAACAAATGAAAATAAATTACATTAATTTGAGATAAGAAATTTTGGTTTAAATTAAGAAAGGGTCATAAGGAACAAATAATAAAGCAAATATGGAGATAATATAATTTTAAAATAAATTTTAAATTTTTTAAAATTGAGATTTAGTAAAGAGAAAAATATAACTATCAACTATGAGTTTTCATAGGATTAAGTGGGTCTAGTAATTGTTCATATAAATAATAGGTATTTTGGTTCATGTTTTAGATGTAAGGAATAATTTGTTTTGTTTTGGTATTAATTTATATATAAATAATAAGATGTTTTTTTTTCTTCCACTGGTATTTCCAAAAAAAAGAGATATATAAAAAAGTATTGCAAGTTTAAATTGAATAGTATGGTTTTGTTTTTATTAACTAAATTCATTGTTTGATAAATATTAATTAAAATTTTATGAAAATCCAATTTTCCTTCAGAAATTGTGTTGGTTACATTGTTGTCAAGGTTAATTAAGTGTCAATGCATTTTATTTCACAAAAGGAAAGGGATAAAAGATTCATTTTGTAAAAGGGTTAAATAAGGGGTTTTGTACATGTGTTAAATGATTTTCAATAACTATAATAATGTTTTATATCAGATTCAATCATATAATTAGCTGAAACGTTGGGTTTTAATTTTTCATATAAATATGGGTTTTCCTTTCAGTAAATGAGTCAACATTGTTAAATATAAATATGAGTTATTAATTAATTCAGATGACAAGCTTATAGCGTTAAATAGGTGCATTTATAAGTTTATACCATGGATTCTATTTCAGAGGAGTTTGATAAATTTTAATTTATGAAAATAATATAATGTCAGGTGATTGTTAGAAACTAATTGGTAAAATAATATTAATAATCACAAGTCGATGGAATGTACAAAAGGGTAAAACTTTCCAGGTTAGAAGAAGGGTTAAAATAAAGATTTAAGATTTGTTTTTGATTTAAAGTAAAGGGTTAAATTGTTTAAAGATTAAATAATTTAAATTCAAAGATTTTGGTAAATGAGCTGGAGATAAAGTTAAATCATGTAGTTAGTTGTTTTGAAGTTTCTTTTTATGAAAATAGTTTTTAATTTTGTTATGTATAAATGTTTTAAATTGGAAGGGTTATATTTAAATATATAATAAAAAATCAATTGGGAAAGGTTTTGCATTTTGCTATATTCTTGTCGACTGTGAACAAATTTCAAATTAATAATTAATTGGTAAATTTTTCTGATAAAATAATATAAGCAAGTAAGATGTTTTCAATGTTAAATTGTTTTAAATTGATAGGGTTTTTCTGGGTAAAATGTAGTGCATATTGTGCCATGCACATTCAAATAAATAAATGTAATTTTAAAAAATAAATATTTTTTAACTAACTTGCAAACATATTGAGTTTTCATATAAACAAGTTTCTTACACTATTCTACAAAGATGGTCATTTCTCCGGTTATATGACTTCCAAAAGAACTCCTCCCCGGGAAGTCTCACCCAAAGGGTTAATTCTCAGCAAGTTAGGTTTTTTGTTTTAAGTCCAGGGATTTATCCACTGGCAGGATTTGGCGAGCAATACACAGCGTTCGTAACTTCGGCTACGAACGGCTCGTAACAAATTTCTTACCCTGCAGCGGGCGCGTGTGTTGGTCATGCGCTTGGAGTTGGTCGACGGTAGGGTTGACCGCTCAGGTAAGTGAGCGTGGTGATCAAAGGGGGCGGCACGCGCGTTTGGCGTGGGCCGGTCCGTTGCAGTTATTAAGATGGCGCCCGAACGATAGTGGCCGACGGGTAAAGTTGCGGACTTTCTCGTATAAATATTTCGGTCTCTATTAAAAAAAAAAAGGCATGGAGAAATTCGACCTAGGAAGTGTAAGGAATAAATAATAAAGAGGTAAAGAAAAAAGTTAGATTGCAGTTTTAGGTTGAAACACTGGTAAATTAATTAAAAATAGGTTAGAAGTTGAAATTATGAGTTAAATAGTTTAGTATGAGAAATAGGTTTAAGAAAGTTAAGAAAGTAAAGTAGGGGTAAATAGTAGTAAGTAAAAAGTAGGAAACACTTAGACGAACGCGTGCATAGGAAACACACGGACTACATCCAGCGACACTTTTATGTAAATAAAAGGATTTTATAGAAAAGGTTTAGAATTAGGAAATATAAAGAAGGAGAGGATTAAAAACAAGAAGGAGATAAACAGAACAGAAGCCATTGCAACACAAAAGCAGCAGGAAAGAAGTGAAATAGAAAAGCTAATGGCGATGCTAAAGAAAGAAAAAGAACAGGAAAGGTTAGAAAGACAAAAGAAGGAAGAACAGGATGAGGCTAAAAGACAACAGGAGAAGGAACAAGAAAAATTAGAAAGAAAACAAGAAAAAGAACAGGAAAGGTTAGAAAGACAAAAGAAGGAAGAACAGGATGAAGCTAAAAGAAAGCAGGAGAAAGAAGAGCGGAGATTAGAAAGGGAGACAGAAAGGAAGGAGGAAGAGATGAGGAGATATAAAGAGAGAGAACAAGCCGAATTAAGATGGCAAAATGAAGAAGCGAGGAGGATAAGAGAAGCGGAGGAAAAAGAGGGCAGGAGAAAAAATAAACAACAAGAGAAAGAAAAGGAAAAGAAAGAGCGAGAAGAAAAAGAAAAAAAGGATAGAGAAGAGATGAAACAATTCCAAGAAAAGATGGCGGAAAAGTTTAAAAGTCATAAGGACGAAATAGCCCAGCACATGGTAAGCATGGACGCAAGAGTGTCGAATTATGAGAGCAAAGTCGACCAATTACAAGTAAGGTTCGAAAAGGAGGAGGAGGAGCAACTGGAGCAGGACAAGACAATCGTGGACCTGCAAACAGGCCTGAAGAAAGTGGAAACCAGCGTTAAAAGAGTCGCAGACAAAGTAAGGAGTGCAGGAGCACAAGCGACAAATGTTGGCTGGATAAAACCACGGGCCTGGGATTATCAGGAGCTTGCAGGAGCAAAAAGGATCGAGTATTATGGAAAGGACAACGAAGATCCGGTAGCGTTTATAAAGAGCATGGAGGAGCTCTTTGAGGAAGTAGACCCCATGTTAGAAGAAGAGACCAAACTGAAGATGGTGGTTAGGAATTTAAGAGGAACAGCCGAAGCATGGTGGAAGGCGGTACAACAGCCGGAGGACAAATATGAAAGCTTCAAGACCAAGTTCCTTGAAACGTACTGGGGATTTACGGCGCAGGAAAAAATAAGGCGCCAACTAGATACCGGCAGGTATTACGAAATGGGACCATATAGTAGGTCGGAATACTTTGTAAGCATGATTATTAAAGCAAAGAACCTGGAACCGCCCATGCCGGAAGGATATTTAGTGAACAAAGTTATGACGCACTTCGGAAGAGAAGTCCGGATGGCAAGTATGGGAAGCCTGAAGATTCACAGAGAATCAATGGCAGATGCCATTGCTTTTCTAAATAGAGTTGAGACAGAGAGTGGATCTAGAAGAGTAAATGGTAGAGAGGGGCCACAAAGGTACCAGCATAGGCCACCTCCAAACATAAGGCCGCCTTACCAAGGGAACACCACGAATGGAAATCCCAGGAAAGATAGGGAGCCTAGGCCACCGCCAAGACAGAATGTGGCACAAGGAAACCAAACAAAGAACCCAAAAAACGAGGCGGGAGGGTCTCGTACGCAATAAAGGAAAATAACAAAATGGAGAAAAAACAAGGCAAAGACAAGGAAACGAGACCCGGAAAAAAGAAATAGAAAAAAGGATAGATGGAATGAAGGAAAATAAGGGAGTTAGAAATGAGAGGGGAGCAAGCAAAAACGTGCTGGAAGGAGAAGGCAAAAGGGAACAGAATGGAAACAGGGCGATGGGTGGGGCAGAGCCCAAAGACGCTGTAGAACAGCTACCCAGTAACAGTGAAGAAAGAAAAGAGGATAAAAAGAAAGAAAGTAGGCAGCAGGAAGCTGCAAAACAAGGAGGCCCAAAGAGTTCCAGTGACCTAGTCAAGATCCCAGAAGGAAACGGGAATGCAAGCAATCTCAAGATAACTCAACAACAGCCAAATATAGAAAGGAAGATAAAGCCAAAACAAGAAGGAGCCACAACTCATCAGCCCTGTAGAAAGCCAGAAAAAAAGTTGGGAGGTCTGAATATGGAGATACGGGACGACTTGCTCGAGGAGGAAGGGTTGTTGCCTCGGCGATCCCAGAATTCTGAGGAATGCCCCGCACTCATCGGTACTATCTGGGAACAGGTAGTGCGAGTTGAGATCGACACAGGCGCGGATGTATCGGTTATACAGGGAAACCTGTATAACGAGATGAAGTGCAAAGGGAAAGAATTTTTGAAATTGCCGGTAAGCAATACAGGCATTATTACGGCGGTGAAGACACCCCAAATAAGAGTCTGAAAACTAGCCTTTATTCCTCTGAGCTTGGGAGGACATGTAATAGAGAGTAGCTTCATGGTGGTGGAACGCTTAAGGGCGGAAATCGTCATGGGTTGCGATCTGTTACATAGACTGCGAGCCCGTATCAACATGGAAAGACGCTTCATAACTTTCGAGGTCGAAGGAGAAATAGCAGGTCTCGACTTTGTAAGAAGTAAACAAGACCATCCAGACAGATCAATTGCAAACTCGGAAGCTCAAAAAGGAGAAGATGTAAGATCTATACAAGACCATCCAAGAGAGCTCCAAGGGATAAGTAAGAGAGCAAAAATCGACAAGGTGGGATGGATTGGTACAAGCGAAGAAGAGGGGCTTGTACTGGCGCCAGCCGAAGATCAGGCTGACGTCGTTACCCCTATTGTTGCAACACACACACACACACACACACACAGACACACACACACACACTTACACACACACACACACACACACACAGACACACACACAGACACACACACACGCACACACACACACAACACACACACAAACACACACACACACATACAAACACACACACACAAACACAAACACACACACAGACACACACACACACACACACACACACACACACACACACACACACACACACACACACACACACATATATAGATAAATGATTTATTACAGCTGTCGCCCCCTCTCCGCCCCCCAATATCCAATTCCTTTTGTCATATTTTAATGCCTCTTATAGGTCTCTTGCCGTCATTAATGCGTCAATGCCGTTACGCCAACTTCTTCCTTCCTTATATTTCTATCCATGACCATTTCGTTATGTATTTGTGCATTTCCTAACTTACCGTACCTTCGTCGTAAATAGTCCATTTTCATCGTCATTAGTTTGTTAATATTAGCTTTGGTAACATCCCACGAGTCTGGTCTATAGAGTTTAATGCGTTGTACAATACTTTTATAAATGTGTTTCTTAGGTTTCGTGACCTATTGATAAATGGAGTAGTTATCCGATAGTAAATAGGTTTTTATCTATTGGTAAATATATAAATACAGACATATCGAGTAATGCTGTTACGTCTATTACCAGAACTTTATATATATATATATATATATATATATATATATATATATATATAAAGGACAAAGTCAAAAAACATATACAAGAATTATAACTGAATTTACAATTCAAAGCTTTTCGTTGGAACATCATCAGGAATATTAAATAAATTTATGATGATGTTGGTACTGTTAGCCAACGAAAAGCTTTGAATTGTAAATTCAATTATAATTCTTGTATTTGTATTTTGACTTAGTTCTTTATTAATACACAAGAATATGTATATAATGTATATATATATATATATATATATATATATATATATATATATAAAGTTATCTAAAAGTTTCTAATACAGATGAAGCCACCTCTCCGTCCTTAATTTCCAATTTCTTGTCATACGTTAATGACTCTTCTAGGTTTCTTGTAATAATTGCTTCGTCGGTGTCATGACGCCATCTACTTTACGTGTCCAAACATGCTAATTGCCTTCTTTCTATCTCCTCCTTTGTATTGCTATCCATTTCCATTTGGTTGCGTATTTGTACATTTCTGAGCCTTTCAAGTCTCGCCTTTCCCTCCTGCTTTCATCCTCTCTATCGCCTTTCTTTTTAAATATAATCCCTAGATATTTGCACGTTTCTACCCCCTTGATTTCGCTGTAGGCTAAGGTCGCTAATCACCCTTTGCCTGCTGTTAGATATTTACGCTTAGGAATGTTCATTGTTAACCCTGCTGCGTCCTGCAGTTTCTCGTCATATAACTAAGATCTAGTTAGGCTCCCGCGGTCACGATCTGATCGACCGCGAAGGATAGTGTAAGCACCTCATCTTCCCGCTATCAGAATCTACCGCGAGGAATAGTGTAAACAGCTTATCTTCTCCCACCCATATTCTTATACTTTGGGATTTTCTAATATAGACACGTTTGTTAGTTTATAGTTGTAAATGTTATAGTAATTATTTATTTGTTTACATTGGGCAGCAGGTACTTGAAGGAAAATCGTTAATCTGGTCACGTGACTCGCTAACCTAGTCAGGGGATGTATTGCCTTTCTGAGAATATAAAAGTAAGACATATTACGTATTGATGGTTTTGGATCGATTAAAAAAAATTCATACAACAAAATTTAAAATTAAAACGTAAAAGTTGGAGTAAATGTCAAGTAATACGAATTTGTAATCTTTTTTTTTTAACTTTACTTTCTTGAGACAACAATGTTTAAAAAATGTCTTTTGTCTCTTAAAATGGCGTCGATATTAGGCAAAATAGATTTTGTAAAATCAATATACCATATATCGTTTTTAATTTTAGTTTTTTTACACAAAGTTTTAAAGTAAATTAAAAAACTATATTAAAAATTTGCAAAGTATAGTACTTTTTACACCTTGGTGTATTTTAATTCTTTTCCTTAAACTTTTACCTAACGTTTTATTTAAATGTTGATGTACGTTTTTAAAGCAGTCATCTTCATAAGAAAATACAATACTCATGCAATATAGTACGTTGCAGAATTGGCGCCCGAACAGGTACCCGATTTCAAAAATATATAAATAAATTCCGTACAAAATAATTAGTGATTGTGACAAATTACAAAATAAATGAAGTCAAGAATGTTTAAATTTTAAAATAATTTTTGAATATTTAATAAATTAAATTAAAGAAAAATACAAAAGCGGACCAATAAAATTAATATATTAAAATAAACAAATAAATTAAAACAAATAACAAATTAGAACAGGTAAGAAACCGCCTGGCCTAGGATGATCAATTAAAAAAAACAATTTAAATAAAAAAAACAAATAATAAAATAATAATAAAAAATGCCAAAAAGCGAGATAGATAAAATACAAATTTGTGTTGAATATAGTAGACTATTATATAACCACTTGGGGTGTATTATTATTCTATAAATACGTAAAACATCTTTATTACAACATTGTTTAAATTACATTACATAGACACTAACAGAATCTGCGTTATAATGATTACCCTACTACTGCAAGCTTCTCGCATGGTTAGTTAGTGGCAAGTCGGGGAGTATTTGGAGACGCCGCGTTCGCTGTATTTAAAATATTCTTTATGTTTTAATATTAACACTTTGTCAATGGCGGCGCCTACTTGCCGCAAATTATGTAAAACAGAGCATTGTATTTGTTAGCTGGACTCGCAAAACGTTCGCTGGTTTCTTCTACGGGTTTTGTTGTACAAATGTTTTACTATCCCAGCAGACATTTGCATATTGTATTGTCTTACTTACTCTAAGGGCGAGAGGATGATGGTCATTGTTATAATATCATTGATTTAATTTTTATCAAATTAAAAAAGAAGATATTACGTCAGTTGTTTTTATTTATTAATCAAAAAAAAGTTTAAAAAACTATTTTATTGCTAAAAGAGAAGTAGAATTATTCCTTAAGTAAGAAGAAAATATTGACGTTAACTTTTTTCCTACACTTTGTATATACTAAGACGTAATATACTAACGTCGTATTACATTGTTTTTCTTACATATCAAAGTCCAACGTGTATAAACGTAATGTTTATTTTTTACTACTTCGGTTACCCGGAGTTGTGTTAGTCGGAACTAGGATAATCGAGTCTAAGCCTTACGTTCTTACTGAGCTCTTATATTATTTCATAGTATCTACCTGTAGTAGGATCACTGTGATAATCGCTAGGTGGTGGACAAAGTCATTTGTGCGCGTGCACCTGGAGACGATAGTTTCATTAAAGACTTTAGGTGATAGCAAAGCTTTCTTTCAAGGCTGGCGCACCGCTACGTACGTTTTTAAAACATCATATGTACTACTGTTTACTAAACACTAATTTAAGTTTTATATTGGTTTATTTGTATTTTCGTATTTTTACACCCTAGATTCTGCCCGCGATGATTCTGAAATTTACCAGCCGAAAGTAGGCAGTCGAGCTAGAATCGCGTGGTTTTAAAAACGTTCGCTTTGCTCTCCACTTCAAACCGTAGCTCCTTTCACCCACCTGCACAAAGCTATTTTTCACAAAGCGATTCTACTCTACGCAATTAATAGCATAATATATGACTAAAGGAAATATGTGTGTATGTATCGTTAGTAGCGCCTACACGCACGCGTGAACGTATCTATGAGCGCCCACTTGAACGAAATATACGGTTCTATACGTAGTGACGACTTGACATGTACGTATTGTATGCCTTAAGTATGTGATCCCTAGGGAGACAAGTTTCAAGTTTTTATAGTTGTAGAACTAGATACATATTCCGACTACTAATTGTGTGAAATTATGACTTTGTAAAACATTTTAGTCTACACAAACAACGTTATCCTTGAATGTCAAACACGGCTCAGTTGTACAACCTTAGTATAAGCATTAATATCATCTCAAATAACATTATACTTTTGTAATGTATTGTAATCGTAGTTGCCATTGTCAATAAATCAATAAATTCTGACTGGATAATATAACGGAGTCTATCTTAAATAATCCGAACGAATTTAAAAAACAAATAAATTATGTTGCTAGATGTGAATAATGAAAATAAAGCATTTTTCGAACCTAGCTCTCGATTTTTACGGAGCCTAGTTTTATAGAAATCTGAAGTCAGAGTTTTCGGTTTGTTTAAAAATGCAAAATAAAGTACTAAACATTTTTTAACACTTTTTGATTTATTTTTTCTAATTCAGAGAACATTTGGTTTCCAAGAGCAATTAGTTCATTAATGAAACAAAATAAACCGAAAGCCTTTGTCCAGGTTATTTCTGAAATCCGTTACATTTCTCTTCTGAAGTTTTATTCTGTTTAAATCCCACCGTAAAGCTGTCTGTCCGATATTATAAAATACTATTTTCTCCATTTTACACCCTGTCCTCTCATAAGGCTTAATTTATAGCCTTCTAAAGGAACATCTACGTTTACTGCTCTGCTTTAAAATTTATAAAAGGTTTATTTTAGTTTTTAAAATGTAAAATTACTTTGCTAATTTTCTGATTGCAGAACTTTTACTGCAACGTTGGTAACATTGATAGATAGGACAGCATTACGTAGTTTTTGGTATTTTCTACAGTTTATAGCGTTTATGTCTGATGAGTAATAAATGAAAAAAAAGGGCACTTGGGAATTAAACATTATTTAGCAGGCGACGCGTACAGAAAGGCATTGCTTTTCTACGAAATGTTTAAAATTTTCAGTGTTTATATTTTCAAAGTAGGGCATCAATATGTGTCTAATTGTTTATTATTTATCGTGAGGGGAAAGAGACTGAGGAATAGAGAGTGAAATGGAAAGGTTCAAATTGTAATTACTGTAACCTTTTAAACAGTCGAGTGCTTCTATCTTACACCTTTGTGTAATATTCACCTTGTTTCGTACGCATTATTCAAGAATTCGTTATCCTCTAAACTCTAAACAATGTGTTAACCAGTATTTCTTTCATGCATATTTTTCTGTTTTTACACATTCCGTTTTTCAAATTAAGGTTTTAAATTTAGCAATTGATTCGGTAATATTCTACCATATCACAGTTTCGAATATCTCGTAATACAAGACATTGGATTAGCCTTGTCTTGTTCGTTTCTCAAAGTGCATAGATAATACACCGTTTTCTATCCACTTGTCACTATAAACGTCTACTATTCCACATCCAGTCATATTTTTTGTTTGTTTTACAACGTCTCCCTACAAAGGTAATGATACAAGTGACGCACAGACAACTGTGTAAATATTCCTATTTAAAAATAATTAGCAAGATTGATTTGCTCAGAGCATCTCGGGCAAACTTAATCAATTTTGGGAATTTCCACTTAGGCCTTAATCTCCAACAATGCTACTAAGTACATTCTGAATAACAAACACGACTCAGTTGTGCTACCTTAGCATTAGAATCATCTCGAATAAAATTATACGTTTCCTTTGTAAAAGTAATATATTGAATTCGTAATGGACAATAAGAACAAATCAATGATTTCAACAAATGGCATACATACAATTATTTTAGAAGTACTAGTTGCGAGGAAACTTCGTTTGAATTACACTAGCATTACCTGTCCTTTACTGACAAATAAATCCGAACGAATGATAGGGATCTTGAACATTCCGAATGTATTTAGAAACCAAATAAAGTATTTTGCGATATATATATATATATATATATATATATATATATATAAATGTGTGTGTGTGTGTGTGTGTGTGTGTGTGTGTTTGTGTGTGTTTCCCAAATCTATTTTGGGAATCACCAGTTAGGCGCAATTCATCAATAATGTCACTAAGTACTTTGAGAATTATATGAAATGCTAATTAGCGATTTGCGATAACTACCGGCCAATGAACTATACTCATTTACAAGTTAGAAAGGGAAGTCAGACCGAATAATGCGGCCTTAAGTTCAGTGAGTAACAAGTATGACACAAGTAATCGCTAACTTTATCAATTGTTTGACTTCCGATGCACTGGGCTTAATTGGATTTCAGTCCGAGCCGGAGATGGAGGGCATGGATAGGACACGGTATCATGGACGATGGTACTTGATAAGGTGGCGGATCAAGAAACATATTTTGAGAGGGCTGACGAGTGGGAGAGGGGAAAGACCACCCCGTCTGGAAAATATTTCGGTTATATGGCAGCTATAGTATAAACTCTAAGGGTCTTGTATCTGAGGGAAATAGTTACAAGCCTACTCTATGACATTACACAATGACGTTTTCTTTATAAAAACGAGATACACTTTTTCTTTCCGGAAATTGATGTTTTTTATTTATGAATTGAGTGGCCCAACTTGTTTTGTATATGTCTAGTTTTATATAAGCATAAAGAGGTTCTATTTAGCTTTCTCTTCACTTCATCTTAGATCTGTAAAACATCTATTACATGAATAACTCTAGTGACGTAATCATTAAACCCAGCTGGGTAATCCAACTTAAGCTTCAAGTATATATCAGCATGATACATCATACCACATCCGACACTGCAGTCTCTGAATATATTAGGTTTTATAACCAGCAATAAAACTTTTGTTACGACTTAATATGGTATAACACGGTCTCATGGGTTGCGATCTAAAGAAACGAAACCAAATGTTTATTATTGAAACATAGTAAACACTAAACAAATACACTTCAACTGTTACTAACACTACTTTATTTGACCAGAAAATAACTAGTGTATCTACATTACATAGAATTACAATCTGAAACTGTAGCTGGTTAGGTAAATAAATATCACATTTCATTTAACTGTTAATACAATTATTTATTCAATATACAAAACTTTTCCCCATTTGACTGATAATGTTGTTATCCCACAGTGATTAATTAACACTAATTAACATATATAGAACAGGGTCTGTCAAGACTAAACACTACAAAACAATGACTTAATTCTGTACGCACATGTCACTTCAGTCTACGTTGGTACACCTAATTGTGGACGCACACCTCTTGTCAGTAGGCGATTTCAGTGCAATTATCCACGCACCCCTGAAAACCTTCTACATCCCCCAGGAAGAGGCGCCTTCTAGTTTGAGAACTCTTGTACTAAATATTAGGTAACACACTTGGTAACTAATGTAAAGGTCATGGGTTCAATCCCCTATAGCGCCAACGAATTCCATTGCTTTTGTTCAGTCTCCAGGTTAAATCAGCTTTGTGAAGTGCCCGGGGTTAAACTTAAGGAAATACTGTGAGTTTGTAGCGTAAAGCTTCCTTGACTCCTGAACAACCCAAGTGACGCTTTCTTTTTGCTACAAACCGTAATGTAGTTATTATCATAAAAAAGCCTGCCCACAAATATTTTACAGGTTTTAACTCGACGAAAGCACGTCAAAATTGAGCTACATTTTTATCAAGAAATTAACATGTTTCAATTATGTTGTACAATAATAATTAAAGGAATGAGCCAAAATGTTGTCTTGGCTTATCGGGTCCCTCAGGACCTGCGTGACCACAACAGCACGGTGGTTAATGTGCCGTTGCTAGTAGGTCAATCACAACCTCACCCCTGCTGCTTTTTCGTATGTTGGCTTAAATATGTGTTCAGATTCTGTAGCAGTCGCCGTCTATACAGGCGCATAAACATCATGCTGTATTTACAACATGTTTAGATTATATGAACTGTATACAGAGGAAATGAAATGAAACGTATAACCAACAATGTTACGTAGCAATGATATAATAACACTAATAATAATACAAACCAAAAGAACTCTTCAATGTAAACACGAAACCAGACATATATAAAATTTACTTAACCACACACAATAAATTAACATCAAATTTTTCTGACAATAACAACATGAAACTTAATGAAAGAATCAGAAAATGGATAAAACTAAACATTGGAAATATGTAAACAAAAGTTAACAGTTAATATAAAACAATTAACATAGGCAAAAATCTTTTAAAGTCAATTCCTACTTGTGTCAAAAATTGTTTAGATACTCTTTATTATATAATTACAATTAATATAAATAAAGTAACATAACGTATAGGTACAAACAGCTGTTCTACCATAAAACCTATAACATAAAATCTGTTGTCTTATGAAAATATATGTTGTCACTTATTTGAAGCCAAATGGGGTGAAGTAACGATATTGCATACCTTGCCCCTTTTGTAAAAGGTTTTCTCTCTTTTAAAACTAAAATAATTCATTATTGAATTTAATTAACGAATAATTATTTGAATACAACTGTATTAACATTAAGTGTCATCCACTATAAGTGTAACAAAAATGTATTTTAACCTTAGTGGATGAATACAAATGGTTTTATCAACGATTGAAAATTGAATAATATTAACATATATATATGTGAGCTAATAGAAGAAATTGAAAATTATAGTTATAATATGTGATATTCCTATTGAACTATATATTTTTTAAAGTGACAGACCCTAACAGATTGGGCAGATCGGAACGCAGACATCCTATTTAAGTTTCCACATCAAGTAACAGCCTCTGTAAACGTCACTGCATCCATTCGTAATTTTGTTAAAGTAAAATGTTTAAGAAAGTTTAAATGCGATCGCGGAACCGTGACATCAAAGTAAAATTGAAGAGTTAGTTTTTCATACGGTCGGAAAAGTCTTGCCTAACAATTAACATTTAAAAAGGCACTACGGCTTCCAACTTTGATGTAAATTAAGCGTAAAGTGCGCACTCGTTATCCACTTCCTCAAGTTGCAAATTTATCGCAAACGTGGAGAGCGTTCTTAGACGCTGTAAAATCGAATTACCCAAGTTTGACGCAGGTATCGTTTGGAATGATTGAAAACTTCAATATTCACACGCTTCAAGGTTATTAAACATCATTCTACAATCAGAGTTTTCCGGGAACATTATCAAAAAGTTTACATTAAAATTACCTATTGAACTTTCCAAAAGGTTTTGTTTCTTATTGTAATCATTGTCCGAAACATTTCACACAAAATAAATTGATAAAACAGAATATAAGAAAAATAATAATTGTAGACGTTAAAATACTACTTTAAAAATCATTACCAACATGTAAAATATATCTAAAAAAATTAAAGTAAATTGCTTCTTAGGTCAACAAAGAAAGATTTTATTTTAGGTACTTTGTATTTTAAAATTATAATTAATATAACTATTTACATAGATATGTAAGTGGTACAATAGGGAGCGAAATTAATTTTTAAAATCAATTAGTTACATTTATGGGGGGTGAAGTTGATCGCCTGCACGTGGTGCCCCCTGCTCTCGACTGAAGGATCAAGAGTCTGCGCTATACTCGAGCAGACCACAAGAGCAATAAAGATGAAGATAAACAACATTTTTACAAACGGCCTTTTCAGGGCCCTGACGACGGCCTGAAGCTAACCTTTTGGAATGCCGGGGGCCTAAACCAATCCAAATTATTAGAACTTAAATATATTATTTTAACTTTTGACGCGGATATCTTTATAAACGTCGAAGCTGGTGCATGCACTGACAACACTGTGTTTTGCCAAGTCCCAGGATACTCCCTCGTAACTCTGAAGAGAGCACGACCTATTGCATCAGGCATTCTTGCCTATGTGAAAAATACAGTCATTGCTGAACATCAAATTATACATGAAATGACCAACGACGATAAGTCAGAGATAATACTTTTAAGGTTTGGAAGCAGACAAAAATGTACAAAGTCTATGGACTTTACAATCCACCTCTAAACAGACCAAGTCTTGAAAACAGCATTCTGGGTATTTGTGCAAACACAATCATCACGGGAGATTTCAACGCAACATCATTAAGATGGGGTTATGATAGAACAACCGCAGTAGGAAGATCTATAGAGGACTTTGTTGACAAAAACCACCTATACGTTCAACACAGCGACCCAACGTTTCTGTCCTACATCGGCTCACTGACCAGACCAGATCTTACGCTGCTCCACCCTGATCTGATGACACGTACTAGCATAGAACTGAAAGACCCAGCTAGTGGCTGTGGACACCGTGTAATTAACATCACTGTCGCACAGACCCGACGACCTGCAGCACCTAAGAGAAAACCAAGGTGGAACTTCAAGAAAGCCAACTGGACAAAGTTTAAATTGCTCTCCGATGACCTAATAACGGGTGATCTCATTACAGATTGCCCTGACAAATCCACAAAGGCCGACAAGTGAAAAAGCACAAACCTTTCTGGTCAGCGAAACTCTCCACCCTGAAAAAGAAACGAAATGACGCCAGGAAAGCTGCTGAAGTTGAAAAGACAAGAGATAGTTGTGTAGAAGTGCGACGAGCGCAAGCGGCCCTCCAACGGGAACTTAAACAAAGCCAGCGACAAGCACACAGAACCTTTGTCAGCCGGTTGGACTATAAAAAAGATGGAATAAAAGCACATCGTTTAATGTCAAGTTTAAACAATCAACAAGGAACTGCATCTGCAGAACCTATAGTATACCACGGCAAACACATCCATGACCCCAAAAAGGTATCAAACGCTTTCTGCTAACACTACGCCAACGTTGGAAAATTAAAGATTCCTAAGCTCCAGAAAAATGAATTCCTAAAGTATCGACACACTACATGTCTATCAGAGGAGGAAAATCAGGTCATGAACGGAAACGTCTCCCTTGCAGAAGTAAAGGTAGCTTTATATACTCTAAAGCCAGGAAAATCAGCTGGACCAGACTCCATATTCTCCATAAAGCGGAAATCATTCCTATCCTTAAAAATGGAAAGCCTCCATGCGAAGTAAAAAGCTACAGACCCATTTCCCTCACGGGCTGCTGCTGTAAGATAGCCGAGCGAATGATTGTCAATCGTCTGAGTCCCTTTCTAGAGAGGACCGGTGCCCTGTCAGATGAGCAAGCTGCCTTTAGGAAACACCGTGGCACTATGGACCAAGTTGTGAAGCGTGTTCAAGCAGTAAAGGATGGCTTTCATAGAAAAATGTCGACTGTGGCAGTCTTTGTAGACTTCAAGGAAGCCTATGACAGAATATGGAGGAAGCTTCTGTTGCACCAACTCCAAAAATTAGGAATAACTGGAAAACTCTTAGGATGGGTGAAGTCCTTTCTGGCACAGAGGCATATTCGAGTCCGTTTCCGAGACACAATTTCGTCATTTAAACAGCAACGCAACGGCACACCGCAGGGAGCAGTACTCAGCTGTATCCTTTTCAATATTATGATAAACGACCTCTTAAAAATAGTAATAGAAGTACCGGGTATATCAACCTTACTTTTTGCGGACGACCTTGACTTTTGTGCTTCAAGCGGGACTCCTTCAAACCTGGAAGAAACTACTAATCGAACCCTTAGCAGAGTTGCTGACTGTGCCAACTACAACCAAATGGTAGTTAGTGAGAAAAAGACTTTTTTCACTCTATTCACCCTTTCAACTAAGCCGAAAAAACTGAGGATCAAGTTAAACAACAAAACCTTAAACCATGAAGATACTCCACGATATCTTGGCATCACGTTAGACAGGAAGCTAAACATTGCAAATCATATTGAGGCAACAGCCGTAAAAGCCACCAACAGAAGCAAACTGCTGAAGAGAATAACAGCAACTACATGGGGTGGTACCCAGGATGTTCTAAATTCAACGTACCGGACCTATGTACGACCAACAATGGAGTATGGAGAAGAGGTGCTCAACCTGGCCAGCTCAAATTGCCTAAAGAAGCTAGAAAAGGTTCAAAATAATAACATGAGGCTCATAACTGCAGGAGCTAAATCGACTCCAATACTAGCTATGGAAATCCAAACAGGACTGGAACCCTTGGAAGTGAGAAGAGACAAATGTCTTCTAAAATTCTGGAAAAAAATAAAAGAACAAATAGAAAGTTTTGGGAAACATATAAAGCAGCCACTTCCCGCTTCAGAACTCAGATTACTCCAGTAATCAAAGCTCTACAGCTGGAACAAAAATATAACCTTTTCCTTCATGCAGAAGCTGCCCCATTAAATCCACACAATCGAGTCTTTGACTACCTACCTTCAGTTTTTCTAAACCTTGTTGACCAGCTGAAACCAAAGTCACAGGCTATGGATATTGAACTCAGGAAAGCAATATTAATGACCATCAACGAACGATTCCCTGAAAGTGACTGGCTTCATGTTTCACAGATGGATCTTCAAACCCTTCAAGTGGAGAAACTGGAGCAGGATATATTTCAAAATTATTTCAGGGCTCGTTAGCTGTGGGCCTCTGCCGCAGCAATTTTGATGGCAAGGTTGTGGCCATAGGAGAAGCAGCATCATGCGTCATGCGACTTTCGCCGCGGCAGGTTGTATTCCTGATTGATTCACAAGCAGCGATTTTGGCAGTTTCCTCTAACAAACCAGCTGACCGCACCTTGACAGTGTCGTGCAGAGAAAAAAATGCAACTATGCCAAGAGGCAGGCTTCAGAATTGCGCTCCAGTGGATTCCCAGCCACGTTGGCACAACAGGGAACGAAAAGGTTACAAGTATAAGTTCAGGTGAGCAATTAAAACTGATGGAACCACGCCTTGTAACTGCTATTTGTATTGTCCACTTGAAGAGTTATATGAACGGCTAACTTTGTGGCTGTTAGGTTTAATTAGGAGACTGTGCGATGGGAATATCTGTCGCGTAAGATGTACACTGTTAATATGAATATGATGAAGTTTTGGCAGAAGTTTGGTAATTCAATGTTATCGGAAGAAATGGAGGCGGCAATGTTTCCGACAAATTAGGCCCAAGGAAGCTTATAATTAGTGAGGAAGCTCTTGGAGCATGACTCGGCTGGGTTTTATACGTCTCGACGCGGCGTTCGGGAAGAGGCAGATAACTCGTGTTGCGTCAGAGGATACTGAACAGATAGAAGCGACAGTAGAAACAGATGTTGATGTACTCGTAAGTTGTTATCATTAAACAACCCTACGGGCAAGTAAATGGACGAGGAAGTAAAAAACGTTCTTAGATTAAACAAGTAATATAAACAAAATTTTTAAAATTCAATTCCTACTTAGGTCAACAAAGAATATATTATTTTAGCTACGTTTTATGAAATAACTACAATTAATATAAATCAAGTAACATAACCTATGCGTTACAATGCTGTTCTACCACTTAACCTATAGTATAAAGTCAGCCAAATGGGACGAAATAACTATACTTTATACCTTTCCAGTTTTGTGAAAAGTTGTTCTGACATTAAAAATAAAATTATTTTATTAAATTTAATTAAAACCTAAAAAACCGCAGTCGGTACCCACTCTACTCCCTGGAATGCAATTTCACGGCGTAGAATTTTTGAAACAATTTCAAAAAGATGTTTTTACTTTACCACATCGGTGTAGGGGCTGAATATCTAGTAAAAATGCAACATTTATTTTTGTCAGTCGAAATAACGATTTTCAAATTTCATGTTAACGGTTAAAATAGTTTTTACCAGTTATTACCTTATCGTACTCTCTCTCTCTCTCTCAAACATATATATGAATGTTTCTATGTACATATTTATGTATGTGCATTATGCGTTACTAAACCACTATTACGATCGCAATTAAACTTTGGGAATTTGATGAGTATATTGGTGTTAAGGTTTCTAGCGACATAATGTTTTGCAACATGTAATTTATAATTGCCAAAATAGCTTAAAATATGATTTTCTACCTTACCGTGTCTTATCTTAAGACATTTCGTTGAATTCATTCCAAATTTTGGTTGCTAAGCAACACTCAACAATCTAAAATTATTTTCCAACACTTTTCAAACAATATACAAATTATATTGTATATCCGAGAGCACTTAAATAAATAACATTCAATCAAGAACTGTTATTGTCACACTTTTCACGATCGTTTACTATAAGTTCAGCTATTAATATATTAATGTAATACTAAATTAAATTGTATTGATATCAATATACAGGTTATACTAAACCTTTAAATTCATTACTTGAAAATGATGCTTGGAACAAAATTAAATATTTTAAAGTGAGTCCTACAATTTGAATTTCATATTTATAGGGTCGTGAAAATTCTCTCTGTACCTAGAAGTAAACTTTCAAAATCTGATATACAAGCCTAAACCATAGGCTCATATATATATATATATATATATATATATATATATATATATATATTTATGGTTATATATATATATATATATATATATAAAACCATATACGATATAACCATAAGTAACTATTTAATAACTAAATCTGTGTTGACTAATCTTATGCTAATCCATTGAGCCAGTTATTGGGGAACAATTAATTAGCAACAATGTTTAAAACTAAACGTTATGTTGAAAAATATGTCTGTAAAAAATGTTTTATATTTTATTTAGTATAAAATTTGTGTTTTAAATGATATCTAAAGATGTCAATGCCCTAAGATGAGTGTGTGTATGTGTGTGTGTGTGTGTGTGTGTGTGTGTGTGTGTGTATGTGTATGTATATGCCTATTATGTACGTGGATGATGTTTAAATATATATTTATTCGATGTATATATTCACTATAGGAATATCATTGTCTCTAATACGCGACAAGCCCATATATTGGTAAATAATTACCATTACATTGGTAATTTTTCATTCGAAACTAAGATTTACAAACTCTTATTGGTAATAGTCTATTGCGTTTTTGCGATCTTCCTTCATTTCTAAGTCTTACTATGATTCACTCGGTAAATCTTAAGTGTTAACTCAGATATATGAAACTTGAACTTAAAGGATGCTCTCGTTTCTAGCAAGGGAAAGCATTAGTAACGTTTTTCTCCAATACTAACATTTACCGACAGTCACTGATAAACCTAGCTTCTTTCAATCTTTAATGGTCAAATCAAGACAAATCATCTCCTATTTATAAAACCTTCACATTTAAAACCTCTTGCTGGAAAAGTTTAAGATTTACTACCAAAGTCATATAAGGGCTTTTACAGTAATACACATTGTGGGGAACATGTATACATACAATGCAGTCAAAGAAAAAGGCGCTGTTTAGGCAATATAGAGTCAGTGGTATCCGTGGAACCGGTAGAAGTAAATGAAATGTAAAATATTTGCAAATAATAAAACAAATTTGACGTCAGGAGCTAAAACCTGATATGCCACAGGTGAACCACAAGTTAAGATGGATGAATGTTTGTCGATTAAAGAGTCGTCTCCAGCCTGACCCTCCGCTTCTGGTACCAGCTTAATAAACTGCACACGGTAATCGTTCATACAACTTTTAATTACTCCTGAGGTCTTTAAGCTCCGAACATTAATTCGTTGGAACTTCGAGTAGAGCTTCAACTTTTAGAATTAACTTCGTTAAACTGTTGTTATTAATTATGACTCAATCAATCAATTGATGTAATCTAATTTCAGTTTTCGAAGCAAAAGCTATTTGAGTGAGAAGTTTGATAGAAAATAATTCCACCACTTAATCAATACATCTACGTCAATTGTTTTGAGTAAAACTTGTATAAGACTTTTAAAAGCGGAATATAAATGTATCAAAAAGCAAAAAAGAACCTAAACCCATATTTTAATTAAAGAGGCGCCAATCTCAGATGCTATTAGCATATACACACAACGTCGTAGAGAATCGTATTGAAAAAAACCAAATCTTTGTTTTAGTTATTCATCTGTGTTCAACCGACAAATCCAGTTATTTCCTCTTTATTTAGAACTCATTATCTATGTACTCGTAGCCACTGCCTCCGTGATATTTTATTTTCATTCTTCTCTTCAACTCATTATTACATTACTAATGTTGTTTTTGTGACACTCAATTATATTGTCAGTAGATGTATCACTTCAATAAAAGATTTCTTGATTTTCCGTTGTTTCCTAATTTTCTTCTTACCTCTTTTATGTTTTGATTCTTAGACCTTTTATTTGTGGTTTTTGCTATTCAAACACTGAAAGAGATTAATATAAAAAGATTCTTGGTTTCGAGTTAGTGATAATTCAGTTTAAATCTTTTTCAACTTTTCCAAAACTGGTTATCATACTCAGAACAATTTTGCTAATAAATCAATATATGTTTTCTGTGACTAGAGGAAACATTTTAATTTTGTCTTCATCGCGCTAAATTTCTGCTTTGATGTTGAAAATATGTCATCTTCACATTATGAACCCTAATTCCCTGAAAGTGTATAAACCAACATGTGCGAACCATCGGATGATCCCCCACTTGTCCAAACTGTAGTAATGACGTAAGATGCCAGGATATGGTGAAAACAACATGAAAAATGAAGCGTTCAATAACAAATAAAAGATGCACAAAAACTGAATTAAATAATAAAAACAAATAATTTATTCACTCAGATGCGTTTCAATGAAAAATATTCATCACCAGTGAGTATAGATACTACCAAGACCATCTTACAAATATGGGGTAAATTAGGTCACATCCTATATCATTCTATACCGTGAGCAAGGCAACGCATACCGGTCAATACAACAGTTATTAACAATATTTCAAAATGATTACATTAAATAGATATTACATTTTTATTTAATGTAATCATTTTGAAGAATTCTAAACAACAGAAGTTTCACGTTGCAGTTTGTAGTATCACTAAACACTGATGATGATATATTTGTCATTGAAACGCGCCTGAGTAAATAAATACAAAATTTGCGAGTGTTCACTTGCCTTTTATTTGCTATTGACGTAACCTCACAAGCTAAGCTCAAGGAATACTTGCTACAAAAGCTCAAGCTTAAATAAATGGAGATGATTTGGCCAATAGGATGATGCGACCTCATTTTCAATTAACGAGTATATTGATAAAGACCGGAGTGGTAGGGCATCTCGCCAGTGATGACTTGGTGAACAAAATGAATGAGAAAATTCACGAAAACCGTTGCTTCACAATCTCGGAACTTTCAGATCATTTTCCTGAAATTTCTCGAAGTCTTGTGCATGAGATAGTGACAGAAAAACTAGGCTATCACAAGTTTTGTGCTCGTTGGATTCCAAAAGTGCTCACCGATGATCACAAAATGAAAAGAATGATTTCTGCCATAGACTTTCGTACTCGGTATGACGTTGAAGGAGAAAGATTTTTGAACAGGATCGTTACAGGAGATGAGACTTGGGTAGCATAAGTGAATGCCGAAACAAAACAACAGTCAATGCATTGGGGTCTTACCGATTCGCCAAGCAAGCCAAAGAAAGCTCGCCAACCCTTTTCTGCGAGAAAATTGATGGCTACAGTTTTTTGGGATGCTAAGTGCATCTTGGTCGTTGAATTTATGGAGCGTGGTACGACCATTACAGCTGCAGTTTATTGTGAAACCTTAAAACGGCTACGACGAGCGATTCAAAACAAGCGTCGTGGTCTTCTGACATCTGACATTGTGTTTGTCCATGACAATGCCCGCCCTCACACAGCTCAAAAACAACTGAACTTTTGGAAAAGTTCAAATGTTTTTGACCACCCACCCGCTACAGCCCGGACTTGGCTCTCAGTGATTTCCATCTTTTTCCGTACATGAATCAGTGGCTTGCATCTCAAAGGTTTGCGAGTGATGAAGAGCTTCAAAACGCTGTGACAGGCTGGCTACGTTCTCAGGTGGCAGATTTTTTTAAAGACGGAATTTCAAAAACTGTTAAAATATATGATAAATGCTTGAATGTTTTTGGTGAATATGTAGAAAAGTATAGAAAAGCTGTAGTTTTACCATGTATATAATAACATTTTTGTATCTCAACTGGTTTATTTTTTATTTCAAAACGGAGGTTACTTTGTAGACCACCCTCGTATAATCTGCTTTTGCTTCATAAACAAGTCCGTAAACTAAGATTCCGTCTCCTCAGCGCCGTGTCTCCCCAGCGCAGTCTTCTCAGCGCCAAGCGTGCTACCTGGCGTAATCTGACAGTTTTGACAACCGAATTGGGATTCACAAAAGCAAGTAACCGTGGTAATGGCGTGTGCCAAACTGAGCATATTATAAGATCTCCCCTGGAATGTCGCAAATTTTGCATGCATTTCCTTGTAGACATAATAGGCCTTGCATTCTAAATGCAACAAATAGTAAAGATCTTCAATTACTAAATTCTTTCATTATTAACCAGCTTTTATAGAAAGCCTTATTATATTCTTTACATGCGGCATTCCCTTCCCCCGGCCTGTCCCACTGACCACTGTAATATTTTAAAAATATTTCAACGGAATTGTTTAACATGGTTGTGTTTTTAACTTTTTGTTAAACTCTAAAATTAATTCGCGAATTAAACAAAGTATATACAATAAAATAAATTCAATATAAACTACAGTTGGAGGAGATAAAAATTAATTTGTTCTGAACAATAATGTTAATAAAATTTGTAAACACAACCAACACAATAATGTGATTACATCTCTGTTATTCGGAATAGTTTTTGTTCCTATTATACCCTCATTTGTTCTGCTTTTGTAGGCAAAAGGGAAATAAAACTCTTCCATGGCTTGCAGTAAAATAGGACTTAATTACTTCCCTTTCATGTCATTATTGTTTGAAAAGTGAAAAATTAAATCCTAAATATGTTTGAACATTTTCAACCATTTAGTTTGAAACTAATTTTAGTCCACTTGATATAGCCGGTGGCACAAATTGTGTCATGGATACACTCGCACGCACACGAGCGCGCTCACACACACACACACACACACACACACACACACACAAACAAACACACACACAGATTCACACACACACACACACACACAGATTCACACACACACACACAAACAAACACACACACACACACACACACACACACACACACACACACATACACACACACACACACACACACACACACACACACACACACACACACACACACACACACACACACACACACACACACACACACACACACACACACACACACACACACACACACACACACACACACACACACACACACACACACACACACACACACACACACACACACACACACACACACACAAACAAACACACACACACACATTCACACTCACACACACACACACACACACACACACACACACACACACACACACACACATACACACACACACACACAAACACACACACACATTCACACACACACACACACACACACACACACACACACACACACACACACACACACACACACACACACACACACACACACACACACACACACACACACACACACAAACACACACATACACAGTTCTTATTATTCAATTATTTTTTTACTTTGACTTAAAGAAAAAAAAATATTTCTTTTTAAAAATGTTTCCTCTTAACAATGCGACGAAATAGGCCTACCAACGTTATTAACGGCTTTGGCTAGGATGCACAATTTCATTATTTTACATTTTAAAAGGCAATATGTTTTTTATATTTCCTACAGGCATTATGACTAAAACGACTAATATGACTACATTTCCTCCAGGACCAAAAAAAAACTTTCCAAATGGAATAAAAAGTAATCAGAAGCAATAATAATAAAATATTTCTCAATTATTTACTCATTTTCAATATCTTTAATTATCTTTTTATATTTTGTTTACCATCATATGCATCTAAATTGCGTGTTATAGATTTGATAACGGATAGTAATTCATTTATAGGACCTCTTTTTACTATTTTAAAAAGAGTAAAAGAGTAGTTAATTTTTTATTAGCTACATTTCTATTCTGGTTATCATACTTAAAATAATTAACAATATCTCTAATTTTATTATCATTATCGGTTACATGTTAATTATCATTTAGGATCCGGTTACAGTTGCCGCAGTTAAGTTTTGTAATATTTCATAATAATAGGAATCAATGTCATTTAAATGATTAATAAGCTAAAATAGTGGACAATTTATCCACTAAATAGTGGAAAATAGTGGATACAAATGGTGGATTTTTCCTGCGCTAAAATAGTGGACAAAGGTTCCAGGATTCTAATTTGGCTGTCCCAAGGTCCATTGGGAGTATTCCGAGGTTGTTGGTTATGTCTCTAATGTCTGCTGACTCGGTGGCTGTGCCAAGGACGAACCGGAGGGACCTGGAAAAGGGTTTTGATAATTAGTTAAGGTTTCTTAAATTCTAGGTCTTATTCTTACACGAATAGGAACTTTATATCGGAACTTTATAGGTATTATCTTCCTAGGTCGTTTAATTTTTGATAAATGTATTTTGTTTCTTGTGTTATGGTGACTTTCCCTATTAACAGAACATATTTATTCTTTGCTATATTTAACTTTTGTCTTGCTCTGTTTTTGTATTGTCTTTACTTGGTATTTCTGGAAGTGATTTCTTGTTTCTATTTCTTTTTTCAAAAAATATTCTTAAATTTTTTGATTATCTCATACAGTATTTTGGTTTTTATCTATGATAAAATTTTGAATGTGTCCTTTTATGTTGGACCAATAATATGTACGTTTAATTTGCTCATAAGTTTCCTGTATTCCGCGATGGTTAGTTTTGCTAACGTGACAGTTATTTTTTATTTCAAGCATTTCTTCTTCAGAAGTTATATCCAATAATTTGTTATTACATTTAACTAAATTGAGTTCAGATTGTTTAAAGTTTTCGGCTATACATTCCAGTTAAAATATTTTTTTCAACTTGTAGACGATGAGACTTGATGTTAATACAGATTTTTCAAAATGAAATTTAAATGAAATATTTTAGTTTTATATGGCATAAGAACTTCTCACAAAAGGGCCAACTTATGCAATATAGTTATTTTGTCCCATTTTGCTTAAAATAAGTGATAACATATGATTTCGTAAAACAGCTGATTTTATAGGTTGTGTGGTAGAACAGCTGTTTTACGCTTCTGCTACTTTCTTTATATTAATTATAACTATTTAATAAAAAGTAACTAAATTAAAATTTATCTTTGTTGACCTAAGTAGGAAATGTCTTTAAAAACATTTTGTTTTTATTACTTGTTTTTAATTTATTGCGTATATTTATCATACTATACCTACATATAAAATCAAACCATACAGAAAAAAGTAACCTAATACCTAATGGCATTAATTAAGTAAATATTAAACACCCTTTAAATCTGTATCAATACATGTAACAGTAATTATTACTGGATGCACATAATTAAAATATTCACTATATCATGCATTCAAAGTGAAAAACGTTACTTTAATTGGAAATCCTGAGATAATTAAACAAGAAAATCTCAATGCAGAGAGTTCTGCGTCGTTATATTTAATCGCCTTAGCAAGAACAAAATAGAAAGTCTTAGTACATGAAACTTGAAAAGAAGTGAATTTTGTCGGCGTGAGATTCTCTCTTTATTTTACCTAATTAACCTCCCGGAATTTCCTAACCATATCTTGTATTAAATTTTCACGTAGGAATAAATATTTTATAAAATTGCTTACATTGCTGTATTAATAACGTCAGTGATTTTTTGTTATTCAGCTCGATTATGTTATAATTATGTAATGATTTATTAATAATGATTTTAAACCAAACTATTGTGCAGTATGGGATTAATTCCTTATATAGTTGCCTTCCGAGGAAGAGCACATCCTTCTAAAGATTTTCAAGAAACTCTGATCGGGAGTTTACATCACAGGGTGAAGATTACTTACGATTATTTAACTAATTGAGCCGTTTAACTAATTTCATTCATAAATTAAATTAATTATTACATACTTTAATTATTCAAAGGAGTTTGTCATGTTTTAAGATTAGTTAATTTAATTAATGGAGTTAGAGATTGCTCTTTATTTGGATTTACTTAAATTCTAAGAAAGTTATTTCTTTTATAAAATGTTTTAAATACTTAATTGTTATACTTCATGCAGATTAGGATAAAATCATTTAGCTAGATAATATTATTACATTTTAATACATTGGTAGAGTATGAAAACATATTGTTTAATATGTTTTTGATAATATGGAAATAAAATCGCAAATAGGAAATAAAAATAATATATAAAAAAAATGTCAAGCAAATTCTTGCTTTGGTCAACAAAGAGAAATTTTATTTTAGTTACTTTTTATTAAATAATTACAACTAATATAAATATGTATAGACAAGAGAGAATTCCATTATTGAATAACAAAATAAAATGCGAAATGAATTAATAAAATTAGTTAATTAAATTCAATAATGAAATAACGTATGAAAAACTGTTTTAACACCAGGTGGCATCTACTACAGTTGTAATAAATTGTACTTGAACTTGAGTAAATGAATAGAAAGTATTTTATTACCGATTGAAAATTTGAACAAGATTTTTAAAGGGAAGTGTGAACTAATAGATGGAATTGAAAAACTTATTCCACCACATAACCTATAATATAAAATCAGCTGTTCTATGAAATTATATGTTATCACTTATTTTAAACCAAACGGAATTTACACATACTGTATACCTTGCCCCTTTTGTGAAAATTTGAACACGATGTGTATATATATATATATATATATATATATATATATATATATATATATATATATATATATGATGAATAGTTACTATTTGGAGTATATCCGTTCATTCTGCAGTCCATAAATTCGCATTTCGGACGTTTCGCTAGAATCTCATCCTCGCTCTTCTACTGTTGGGTTCACCTCGTCAATGCTGGATGAGTTTATAGCGAAACATCGGAACTGCGAATTTATGGATTGCAGAATGAACGGATGTACTCCAGATAGTAACTATTCATCATATTTTTCCATCCGTGAAGGAATATATATATATATATATATATATATATATATATATATATATATATATGTGTAGGGTGAGTGTGAACTAATAGTAGTGATTGAATTATAAGGATAGATATATTTCCTTTCCTCGTGACACAACTTTTATAAAGGCTGGAGTGTTACATTCGGGAAACTTCAACTGCGAGTGTTTTTGATATTCAGGAACAGATGCATTTAAAAACAAGATAAGAAAACAAAACTAGATCGACATTAAGACTCGAACAGAAAACATACTTAATGTGTCACTAGGAGATTATATATTGCCGTTTTTATCAAACATATTTAAGCAGAATTTATTTCTTTAAAAAGATTTTCCTATATGTTTTCATTTCTTTCGTCTCGAAAAAATATTGTGCAACTGTAAGATTTATTTCTCAGCTGTTTTGACCTAAAAAGTTTTGAAGCCTATTTTTTTTTAATTTGAAAGAAATTAAAGGATTTGTTTGAAATATAAATTTCCTTGTTCAAACATTATATATATATATATATATATATATATATATATATATATATATATATATATATACATATATATAACTGATCTATTACAGCTTTCCGCCCCAATTTCCAATTCCTTCTGTCATATGTTAATGTGTCATCCAGGTTTTTTGCAGTCATTGCTTTGTCAATGACAGACAAAGAAAGACAATATCAAAGAAAGACAATATATTTCGTCAAATTCAAGAGATGTTTGATCTAACAAAAAAAAACATCTGATAAGTCAATTCTGCAAAAATTGTTGGTGTGCGCTAAATCTATAAATAGGCTTCGTGAAGAATTTTCTGATATTTTAGACATTTATCATGAACTAGAAATACAGGCTAACCCGAATTTTCAACCCAACTACGCTCCTCTTAACAGCATCAACGAGTTAGTCGGTTATGTTAATTCTACCGTATATTCGATAGAAAGTAAGATGTCATCAACAAGGCCTAAATGTGAAATAGTTACTCCTCAGTTACATATACGACTGCCTAAGGTTGAACTCAAGCATTTCGATGGTGAATTTCTCGAATGAATGTCATTCATTAATATATTTAACGCTAGCACTCATGAAAATGCATCGTTACCAGCAGTTTTTAAACTTCAATATTTATTGAGCGTTATCTCAGGAGAACCGCTAAATTTAATTAAATCTCTCCCTATTTCTGACGCTAACTATAAAGTGGCCTATGACTTATTAAAAGAAAGATATCACTCGCCGAGGCCGTTAGTTACTTTACACCTTAATCAAATTTTAGATTTGCCCTCTGTAAACAACACGCCTAAACAAATGAGAAATTTTGTAAATTTATACTCAGAAAATATGCAAGCTCTTAAAGGTCTTGACATCGATATCACTAGTAAAAATCCTTTGTTATCTGCTATGCTTTTACGAAAAATGGATAGTGAACTTAGGAACCGTTTTGAAAACTTCCGTTCATCAAGTGTTACTCAAGAGAGAGTTGACTCCACTACAATACCTGATGCAGCGGAAATTATTAAGTTTTTAAGTAAAGAATGTAATGAAGTTGAAGATGCCAATCTTCATTCTCCTTTCACCTGGAAACCCCCCCCCGTCTGGATCACGCACCCCCTCTGTTTCCCAAAATACATACTTTAAACAAAAGGTATCACTGATGGCCTACAATTATGGAGAAGGCTCCTCCATTAAAGTTAAACCTCATCCATGCTTTATATGTAATAAAATTGACCATAAGTTATATTCGTGTCCGGACTTCAAGAGTCAGGACGCCAAATCCCATCTCAAAATTGTAAAGGAAAAGGGGCGTTGTACCTCATGCTTAGGTACTCACCATCTTAACGACTGTAGGCCAAAGTTTAGTTGCTACAAATGCCACAAAAATCATCATACATTATTACATTTTGAAAATTACTCTACGCTGCAACGGACCACACCTCAAACTTCGCGTCAAGGCTCTCCGACACTTCAACAGGAAATAACCCCTTCTCCAATCACTATGACCTGTCAAGAAAAGCAGAATACGTCTCAAATCTCTAATACTGTTCTCTTAGGCACTCTACTTGTTAAGCTTACCTCGTCTAACGGTATTACTCATGTATTTCGTGCTCTTGTTGACTCTGGCAGTCAATCTCGTTTTCTCACCGAGCGTGCTGCTCAATTATTGTGTGCTCCTCATACTAAGACCACTCATAGTGTGGTAGGATTGTCTCAGATACCCTTACGCTCAAAAGGTCTCACCTCAGTTGCTGTTGAAACTCTTGGGGGCAAGGTTATTTCAATACATGAAAGATTTTTAATATTGGAAAAAATTTGTGTAAACCTACCAAGCACACAAGCAGACTCTGAAGTTCTTCCCAAGGTTCGTCCTTATGTTTTGGCAGACCCTACGTTTCACTTGCCAGGAGGCATAGACGTTCTTCTTGGTGGTGCTTTATTTCCACTCATACTTACTCAAGAGGCTTATAACCTCGGACATGGTTTACCCATGCTAATAGGCACACACTTTGGCTTTTTAGTAATGGGTAACGCACCATGTCTATCTGGCAGTGAACTTCATAGTAACTCCAGCTCTCAATTATCAACTACACTTCTAGTTGTCAACGACATTGACCTTCACGACTCACTACAAAGGTTTTGGCAACAGGAAGAACCCCCTGCTGTGTCTAAGCTTTCTCAAGAAGATACATTATGTGAAGATCACTTTCTCGCCACTCATACTCGGGACCAATCTGGCCGATATTGGGTCCGACTACCATTCAAGACTGAACACCCTCCTCTGGGTCAATCTCGTTTAAATGCAGAAAAAAGACTGCACTCTCTAGAGAAGAAATTTAGTGCTCAACCTCAATTTAAATCCCTATATATTGATTTTATGGCTGACTACTTAGCCTCTGGTCACATGATATACGCTCATAATACTGATCTAACTGTACCTCATTACTTCCTTCCTCACCATGGTGTTTTAAAGGAGTCTAGCAGCACAACTCGTTTACGTACTGTATTTGATGCTAGTTCTGAAACCTCCAATGGTATTTCTCTTAATAATATTTTATTAACAGGCAAAAAGATGCAAACGAATATTTGTGATTTATTACTAAATTTTCGGATTCATAACGTTGTTTTTTCTTGTGACATTCGTCAAATGTATAGACAGGTAAAAATGCACCCTGATGACCAGTGCTATCAGATGATCTTATGGCGTGAAAATCCAGATCAGCCCTCTTTAATCTACAAGCTCACGACAGTGACTTACGGAGTGAATTGTTCACCGTATCTTGCCATTAGAACCTTACATCAGCTCGCTGCAGACGAAGGTGACTCCTATCCTGAAGCTGCAAATATTCTACGCACGCAGACGTTCGTAGATGACATCATCTCTGGAGCTGACTCTGAAGAAAAGGCTTTGAGCCTCCGTAAGCAACTCATCTCGCTCCTGGCTCGCGGAGGCTTTGAACTACGCAAATGGACATGTAACTCCAGTCAACTGCTGCAAGATCTTCCTGATGCTCATTTAGAGACCCCTGTATTCCTTCAAGGCAGTAAACAACCACATTTCACTATATTAGGTCTTCACTGGTCACCCTCTACCGATACGTTTAACTATAATTTGAATTTTCCCCACAATTCCAGGACTAAACGTCAAATTCTCGGTATCATTGCCCAGATTTACGACCCTTGTGGATTTCTCTCACCCATTGTTATGTGGGCCAAACGTTTTATGCAACTACTCTGGATCAAAGGATTGAACTGGGATGAACCACTTCCATCTGAACAATTGAAATTATGGCAAACCTTTACAGACTCGGCTAATACTCTACGAGAAATTGTAATTCCTCGTGCATTACAAATAACACACTCGAGAAACTTTGAGTTACACGGTTTCTCAGATGCTTCTGAGAACGGTTATGCCGCCGTCGTTTACTTGAGATGCCAACTTAGCGACGACTCTGTGTTAATTCGGCAAGTAATATCGAAGACTCTGGTAGCCCCTCTGAAAAGGCTCACGGTACCTCGATTAGAGCTAAGTGCAGCTCATTTACTCGCCCAAATAGTGGGATATGTTATCTCTCTTTTTGAAAAAAGGGTGGAATTTTCTGCTGTATTTCTATGGTATGATTCGACAGTAACACTGACATGGTTACAAACACCTCTTCATCGATTGAAGACGTTTGTCACCAACCGGGTAGCCCAGATACACGAATTAGTGCCTTCTCATTACTGGAGACATGTAGCGAGTGAAGATAATCCTGCTGATTGCGCGTCGCGTGGGTTACTTCCTAAAGATTTACCACACCACTCATTATGGTGCTACGGCCCCCTTTGGCTACAAAAATTTAATGATAACTGGCCTGTATCTCATTTTATGCCTGCAAAACTTACTGACACGGGAGAAGAGAAACCCATTTCACCTATATCTCTCATATCAACTGCTCCTCATGAATGGCAGCTCCTCACTCAGTTTTCTCACTTTAGCCGACTCCAGCGTGTGATGGCTTATATTTTGCGATTTACTCATAACGCTCGTCATTCAAGAAAGCTCGATGGTCCTCTCAACACTCTGGAAATGAGAGCGTCAAGACTGGAAATTTTCAAGATGGTTCAAGAATCAGCGTTCAGAGACTACATCGTTGCCATGAAGAAGGATCCAACTACACCTGCCTCGTCACATAATGCTTTACAAAATCATGCTGAATTCTCATTACAACACAATATCAACTTTCATTTCAACCCGCCTGCAGCTCCTCATCAAGGTGGTCTTTGGGAAGCAGCAATCACGAGTGCAAAACATCACCTCCGACGTGTCATCGGTGAACATATTTTAACTCTATGTGAATTTTCCACTCTCACAACTTAAGTAGAGGCTATTTTGAATTCGAGACCTCTCACACCTCTGTCAAACGACGCCTCAGACCTCAATGCACTCACCCCGGGTCACTTCCTCATAGGATCTTCATTGGTTTCAGTTCCAGAAGAGGATCTTTTCAACGTTCCTGCCAACCGACTCAAGCACTGGCAGCTAATCAAGGCCTTTAACCAGCGTATTTGGAAGAGATGGCATCTAGAATATATCCATACTCTTCAGCAACGGGGGAACTGGAACGTGCCAACTGTCAACCTGCGCGTCGGCGACCTCGTGTTAGTGTATCAACCTGCACCACCTCTTGCATGGCCTCTGGCTAGGATAAGTAGTGTTTCTCCAGGAAAGGATGGTGTAGTAAGAGTGGTTCATTTGAAGACAAAGCAGGGAACCTTGACAAGACCTGCTCACAAGGTTTTCCCTCTACCACTACGCTCATAATGAACTTGCGCCATAGTGCGCTCAATTTTTGTAAAAAAGATATTTTTATTTTCCTTTATCATCTTTTTATTTTTATAAACTCTCAACATATTATATTTGTGTTAGTTCTCTTTGAATCCTAGAAGGATTCAAGGCCCCCGGTATGTTATGTATTTAAAATTAATATAGACTCATTTCTTTTATTTTAAACCCGCTGCCAAAGTCAGACAAAGCTCACCCGTGATAAGATTGGTTCTGCAGTTTGAACCAGCAGAGCAGGTTAGACCTTTCGGGAGTGTAGACAGATATCCCTACGTTCTAGTATACTATTATACTTTTCAATCTCCGTACCTTAGGTACTAGAATACGTGAATGTAACTATTTTATTAATGTTTATACCGAATGTGACCAGTGCGTGGAATACGAACAAGTTTTCTGGCCAGAAATCGCTTATTTATACGCGAGTGTGATAAGTGTGTATTCCACGGTGCACGTAAGTACAAACTATTAGTTTATATAATTATAATAATTATTGGTCCTCCGAAACTATTGTTACCAAACAAGTACCTTAGGGACCACCTAAGGTCTTCCCCCATTCTCTTTACATGTCCAAACATGCTAATTGCCTTCTTTTTATCTCCTCCCTTGTATTTCTATCCATTTCCATTTCGTTGCATATTTGTGCATTTCCGAGCTGTTCAAGTCTCGCTTTTTCACTCCAGATTACATCCTCACTTTCACCTTTCTTCTTAAATATAACCTCTAGATATTTGCACGTTCGTACCCTTTTACTTCGCCGTAGGTTAAGGTCGCGAATCTCGCCTTTGCCTGCTGTTAGATATTTACGCTTAGGAATGTTCATTGTTAAGCCTGCTGCGTCCTGCAGTTTTCTTATCATATAACTAAGATCTTATTAAGCTCCCGCGGTCACGAGCTGACCAACCGCGTAGAATAGTGTAAAAGCTCATCTTCTCCCACCCTTATTTCTATACTTTGGGATTTTATAATAGGAACAAGTTTGTTAGTTTATAGTTATAAATGTTATAGTAATAAGTTATTTGTTTACAGTGAGCAGCAGGTACTTGAAGGGAAATCGTTAATCTGCTCACGTGACTCGCTAACATACTCAGGGGATGTATTGCCTTTCTGGGAATAGAAAGGTAAGTAAGACATATTACGTATTGATAATTCAAAGGATAAATTTTGATAAATATTCGTACAATACATTTTAAAATTAAAATGTAGAAGTTGGAGTAAATGTCAAGTAATACAAATGTGTAATCTATAGATTGTTAAAATCAATATAACATGTAAAAAAATTCCAAAAACTATATTAAATTATTTCATAGTATAGTACGTTTTACCACCTTGGTGTAATTTAGTTCCTTTCCTTAAAATTTGACCTAACGTTTTATTAAAATCTTGATGTACGTTTCGATTTGAAAGCAGTCATCTTCAAAAGAAAATATAATACCCATGCAATATCCCTTGCAAGAACAATTTCAACATTTTGTATACAATATAAAATGTAGTATGTATCTAGCAATGATGTTATTTAGGCGATTTTATTACCCCTTGTATTTTTATAATCAATATACTTTAGTTACTTTACTTTATCCAACGCCCATCCGTGGCTGTTCTGCCATTCGACGTCGAGCCTCCCAATATAGACTGACTATAATCTGCGGTGTTGACTGTAGTTGGGGACATAGGAAGAGATGTTCGCCATCCATTCTTCCTACTTGGCACAGGGGGCAGGTATCTTCATCTGCTAGGCCGATTCTATATAGATGGGCTCGAAGGTAGTCGTGCCCCGTCAACGTGCGGAAAAAGGCCACGGATATGTGTCTTTCAATGTTACGTGGTATTCCGTCAGTTGCCAGGCTCGCCCACGTCCTTCCTTCGCTTTCGTTCTTCAACTTCCCGGTAGTTTGCCGTGAAACGGTGATATCAATGTGGTTACTGGCGGATCGCAGGGATTGAGCCTCCGTGGGTTGCGACATCATGGCTCCCTGCTTTGCGAGCCTGTCAGCCTTCTCATTTCCCACTATGCCAATGTGGTTCGGGATCCATTGGAGCCATACTGTCCAGCCAGAAGATACCAAGCTAGCGAGTGCAGCGCGGCAGTTCATGGCTCTCTGACAGTCTGTAGGCGTGTTCTTGCTGAGAGCTTGGATGGCAGATTGGGAGTCAACGAAGAATACGACTCGTCGTAGTATGGTGCTCGGGCTCAATGGCAAGAGACTGCTTCATAGATAACGCATATTTCCCCGTCGAAGTTGCTAGTATATTTCCCAACAGCCATGCACTTTTCAAACAGACTTGAATAGACTCCTGCTCCTGTTGAGCTGGTTTCTGGTATATATGATCCGTCTGTATAGATATGGACCCACTCGTGCAAGGGGTAGTTGAGATTTATTGTCTCCATAACACACTTATGTAGTTCCAGCGGGCTTGTCATTGCTTTGGTTGAGTTCAAACTGTTGAGGGTCAGTCGGGCGTTCGGCAGGGCGGTAACTATGGTCGTGTAGTGAGCAAGCGGAGCGGGTTCACCAAGCTGTAGGTTGTACTTATCGATTAGAGATTGAGCGTGTACAAGGGGTGTATTTTGCGTTCTCAGACGAAGACTTATTTGAGCATATGAGTTCCAGTGCTTTGAGTCCACTCGTTTGGCTCTCTCCCAGTATTTAGGATTAAGTTTGCCTCATCTTGATTCGAGTGGTTCAATCCCTGTCTGCAGCTGCACTGCTGCAATGGGTGTGACTTTGCTACACCGTTTATAGTTCGTAGCCCATTATTCTGAACGGTATCTAGTTTTGAGAGGTTCGTGTCAGATGCAAGCGCTATTACTTCTGTTCCGTACTCCATCGCTGGTCTGACGTAGGTTTTGTAGGCGGTTGCTAATACATCCTGCTGTACATCCTGTGTAACTCCCCATTGAGTCGTAGTTAGGCGCTTGAGTAGGTTGTTTCGTCTTTGGGCTTTCTCTGCAGTCTGCTGGATGTGATCTTTCCATGACAATTTTGTATCCAGTATCATGCCTAGGTACTTTGATGTGGTAACTGGTTCGAGTAAGGATCCTATATACTGAAGTTGGATTACATGTCACCTTGTACTCATTGTAAATAGTTGGGTGATAGTTTTCTACTTGTTGATGGTCATTTTATTCAGAACCGCCCAACCTTCAATGTTCCTGAGGGTTGTATTGAGTGTAGACTCGAGACCTGGGATGTGGCTACTCGTTGCCCAAACCACGAAGTCGTGTGCAAAAAATAAGCACGATACTCCTGAGGTTTATTCGATTGCTTCTGTGAAGTCGTTGATGATTATATTAAATAACAAACAACTGATGACAGCTCCTTGAGGCAGATCTTGGCGCTGTTGTCTGTAAAAAGAAACTTTTTATCCAGCGAAGCATTTTTTAAATTGATTCCAAGAGCCTTCATTTTTTTGATAAACAGTGGGCGTAGAACTTTATCGTAGGCCGCTTTAAAGTCGATGAGAACTGCTAAAGTGGAGTGCTTCTTGTGAAATCCATCCTTCACTACCTGTGTGAATGTGACCACTTGGTCTGTTGTCGAGAGGTTTTTACGGAATCCGGCTTGGTAGGCGCTAAGATGCTCATTGCTCAAGTGTTCTCTTAGTCTTTTCTCGTCCATCTTTTCAGCTACTTTGCCGCATACACATGTGAGGGAGATAGGCTTATAACCATCTAATTCTGTGGCCTGTTTACCCTTTTTGAGTAGCGGTGTAATTGTTGCTTTTTTCCATGCCTGCGGCAGGGTTTCTTCCCATGTAGCATTATGAGGTCAAGAAAGGTTTTCTTAGCAGTTGTGCCAAGGTTGCGGATTAATTCAGGGAACATTTCGTCAGGCCCTCCAGATTTGTCTTTCTTCAGGGTTAAGATCGCCGCTTATAATTCGTCATAAATGAATGGTTTGTACATAGCAATGAACTGGGAATACGTTTGGCATGTGGCACAAGTATGGTCTTTGAGATTTCGTCTCTCAGCGTGTGTGAGGTGCGTTCTGTTTACAGCCGCGTAGTGCTTGCACAGGGCGTTAGCTATGTCTTTTGGCTTGGTTAAGGTTTTTCCATTTTTTATAATTGGCTCATACCGCTGTTGTGCTTTATCGTTATTGAGGCTTCCAATAAATCTATGCGCTTTCAGCCCATCTTTCCTAAAGTCTAGTTTTGCAAAGAATGATCTGTATGTTGTTCTTTTGGATTGCGTTATCTCCCGCTTGAGAGTAGCTTGTAATTTTCTCAGGGCTGCGCAGTCTGTCATGTTTTTCTTTCTTCCTGCTCTTTTCCTTGCGCAGTTTCTGCCTCGTTTAAGTATAGTGAGCGTGGCATTCCAGAAAGACACAACTCACTTCTTGTGAGGAGGGTTGCATGCGTCAAGGCAAGGTCTAGGGTACTGGTGGATCCCTATGACAAAAATGTTGGTCCGGAAGGTACCTGCAACAGACTAGAATAATCGAGAAGTTCCTCAATGGTTTGGCCAGTGCGGTTGCGGTTTGTGTATCCCCAATGGGTTGGAGTGAGCATTGAAGCCTCCTATAACGATGCTATTTTTGTGGTTACATAAGTTAGTGATTCGGTCAAGGTTTGGTATATTGTTTGGCGAATTATAGAGACCAATTATTTCAAAGTGTGGTAAATTCGGCCAAGCTTCTATGAGCACAGCTTCTAATTTATCTGTTTCGGTCATTTCGTGCAGATTGGTCACTTTGCTAGCAAGCCTGTCGTTCACTGCAACAATCATTCCAGTCTTAATCTTTCTAAGTATGCGGATAGAATATTTTATCTGTTTCGGTCATTTCATGTAGATTGGTCACTTTGCTAGCAAGCTGTCGTTCACTCCGACAATCATTCCAGATGCTACTTGTCTTGATCTTTCTAAGTATGTGGATAGAATAGTTTTTTTTTCGATCATTTCATGTAGATTGGTCACTTTGCTAGCTAGCCTGTCGTTTACTCCGACAACCATGCCAGAAGCTACTTGTCTTGATCTTTCTAAGTATGTGGATAAAATAGTTTGTCTGTTTCAGTCATTTCGTGCAGATTGGTCACTTTGCTAGCAAGCCTGTCGTTCACTCCGACAACCATTCCAGAAGCTACTTGTCTTGATCTTTCTAAGTATGTGGGTAGAATAGTTTGTCACATTGTAAGAGCTTTGTGTACAGTTGAAGCTCTGACTTCGACAATAATGAAGATGTCTGGGTCAGAGTCATTAATAATAGTTTTGAGTTTGGTGAACTTTGATGTGTTCAGCGTTCCAGAAAAGGATACGAAGGGCGTCGTTGAAACCCTTAAAAAGCTGTTGGCGATACTTACAGTCATACCGAAGTGGCTCGAGAAGATTTTTAGTCTTCGGCGATCGCTGTACCAGAATTAGCGTTACCCAGGGTGCACCACGATGAGGCCTGCTACTTTACACCCCCATAATCAATATACCAGTTATCGTTTTTTACTTTAGATTTACACAACATTTAAAAACAAATCTTAAAATTATAATTAATTTGTGTTTAATGTAGTAAACTACTTTATAACCACTTGGGGTGTAGTATTTTTCTATAAATACGTAAAACATCTTTATTACAAACATTTTTTCGAATGTACATTACATAGACACTAACAGAATCTGCGTTACAATGAGGACCCTACTGCTGCAAGCCTCTCGCATGGCTAGTTATTGGCAAGTCGGGGCGTACTTACAGACGCTGCGTTCGCTGTATTTAAAATATTCTTTATGTTTTACTATTAACACTTTGTTAATGACGGCGCCTACTTGCTGCAAATTATGTAAAACAGAGCATTGTATTTGGTAGCTGGACTCGCAAAACGTTCGCTGGTTTGTTCTACGGGTTTTGTTGTACAAATGTTTTATCATCGCAGCAGCATTTGCATATTGTATTGTCTTACTTACTCTAAGGGCGGGAGGATGAGTGTCATTGTTATAATATCATTGAATTAGTTTTTATCAAATTAAAAATGAAGGTTTTACGTCAGTTGTTTTTATTTATTAGTCAACAAAAAGTTAAAAAACTATTTTATTGCTAAAAGAGAAGTAAAATTATTCCTTAAATAAGAAGGAAAAATTGCTAACTTTTTCCTACACTTTGTATGTACCAAGACGTAGTGGTAGTATTGTAAACGTCGTATTACAATGTTTTTCTTACATATCAAAAGCCAAAGCGTATAAACGTATTGTTTATTTTTTTACTACTTCGGTTACCCGGAATTGTGTTAGTCGGAACTAGGATAATCGAGGCTGAGCCTTACATTCTTACAGAGGTCTTATCTCTTATATTATATGATAGCATCTGCCTGTAGTAGAATCACAGTGAAAAATCGCTAGGTGTAATGGCCGTTAGACAAAGTCACTTATGAGCAGGCATAAAGCATATAAATGAAAATAAAGCATCGAACCTATCTCTCGATTTTTGCGGGTCCTAGTTTTATACAAACCTGAAGTCAGAGTTTTCCGTTTGTTTTAAAATGGAAAATAAAGTACTAAACATTTTTTAACACTTTTTGATTTATTTTCTCTAATTCACAGAACATTGGGTTTCCAAGAGCAATTAGCTCTTTAATGAAACAAAATAAACCCAAAGCCTTTGTCGCGCTTATTTCTGAAATCCGTTTCATTCTCTTCTGAAGTTTTATTCCGTTTAAATCCCAACATAAAGCTCTCTGCCCGATATTATAAAATACTATTTTCTCCTTTTTACACCCTGTCTTCTCATATGGCTTAATTTATAGCCTTCTAAAGGAACATCTACGTTTACTGTTCTCCTTTAAAACTTATAAAAAGTTTATTTTAGCTTGTAAAATGTAAAATTACTAATTTTCTGGTTGCTAAATTTTTACTGCAACGTTGGTAACATTGTGAGATAGGACTGCATTAAGTAGTTTATATTATTTTCTACAGTTTATAGCGTTTATGTCTGATGAGTAATAAAAGAAAAAAAACAAGTCACTTGGGTATTAAACGTTATCTAGCAGGCGACGTGTATAAAAAGGCATTGAGTTTTTACGAAAGGTTTAAAATTGTTAGTGTTTATATTTTCAAGTTAGAGCATCATAGATATGGCTAAATGTTTATTATTAATGGAGCCAAACATTTGATAGTGTGATTATCGTGAGGGGAAAGAGACTGAGAAATAGAGAGTGAAATGGAAAGGTTCAAATTGTAATTACTGGAATCTTCTTAAACAGCCGAGTGCTTCTATCTTACACCTCTGTGTAATATTCACCTTGATTCCTACGCTTTATTCCAGAATTCCTTATCCTCTAAACAATGTGTTAACCAGTATTTGTTTTATGCATATTTTTCTGTTTTTACACATTCCGTTTTTCAAATTAAGGTTTTAAATTTAGCAATTGATTCGGTAATATTGTACCATATCACAGTTTCGAATAACTCCCTATACAAGACATTGGATTAGCTTTATATGTTCGTTTCTCAAAGTGCATAGATAATACATCGTATTCTATCAACTTGTTACTATAAACGTCTACTATTACACACCGAGTCATATTTTTTGTTTGTTTTAGAACGTCTCCCTACAAACGTAATGATACAAGTAACGCACAGATAACTATGTAAATATTCCTATTTAATAATAATTAGCAAGATTGATTTGCTCAGAGCATCTTGGGAAAAACGTAATCAATTTTGGGAATTACCACTTAGACGTAAATCACCAACAATGCTACTAAATACACTCTTAATGTCAAACACGACTCAGTTGTGCTACATTAGCATTAAAACCATCTCGAATAAAATTATAAGTTTTCTTTGTAAAAGTAATATATTGAATTCGTAATTGACAATATGAACAAATCAATGATTTCAACAAATGGCATACATACAATGTTATTAGAAGTACTAGTTGCGAGGAAACTTCGTTTGAAATACACTAGCATTACCTGTCCTTTACTGACAAATAAATCCGAACGAATGATAGGGATCTTGAACATTCCGAGCGATTTGCGATAACTACCGGCCAATGAACTATACTCATTTACAAGTTAGAAAGGGACCGAATAATGCGGCCTTAAGTTCAGTGAGTAACAAGTATGACACAAGTAATCGCTAAATTTATCAATTGTTTGACTTCCGATGCACTGGGCTTAATTGGATTTCAGTCCGAGCCGGAGATGGAGGGCATGGATAGGACACGGTATCATGGACGATGGTACTTGATAAGGTGGCGGATCTAGAAACATATTTTGAGAGGGCTGACGAGTGGGAGAGGGGAATGACCAAAACGTCAGGAAAATATTTCGGTTATATGACAGCTATAATATAAACTCTAAGGGATTCTATCTGAGCAAAATAGTTACAAGCCTACTCTGTGACATTACATAATTACTTTTTATTTATAAAAACGATATACACTTTTTCTTTCCGGAAATTGATGTTTTTTATTTATGAATTGCGTGGCCCAACTTGTTTTGTATATGTCTAGTTTTATATAAGCATAAATAGGTTCTATTTAGCTTTCTCTTAACTTCATCTTTGATCTGTAAAACATCTATTACATGAATAACAAATATTGTTCAACTGTTATTAACACTACTTCATTTAACCAGATTAGTTTTGCTAATCTTTACTTTATTTTACCAGAAAATAACTAGTGTATCTACATTGCTTAGAATGACAATCTGAGTAGGAAACTGTAGCTGGTTAGGTAAATAAATATCACATTTCATTTAACTGTTAATACTATTGTTTATTCAATATACACATACTTTTCCCCATTTGACTGAAATGTTGCTATCACACAGTGATTAATTAACAGTAATTAATATATATAGAAAAGGGTCTGTCAAGACTAAACACTACAAAAAACAATGACGTAATTCTGTACGCACATGTCACTTCAGTCTACGCTGGCACACCTGATTGTGGACGCACACCTCTTGTCAGTAGGCGATTTCAGTGCAATTATCCACGCACCCCTGAAAACCTTCTACATCCCCCAGGAAGAGGCGCCTCCTAGTTTGAGAACTCCTGTACTAAATAGTATGTAACATACTTGGTAACTAATGTAAAGGTCATGGGTTCAATCCCCTATAGTGCCAACAAATTCCATTGCTTTTGTTCAGTCTCCAGGTTAAATCAGCTTTGTGAAGTGCCCGGAGTTAAACTTAAGGAAATACTGTGAGTTTGAGTTTGTAGCTTTCTTGTTTCTACAAACAGTAATGTAATTATTATCATAAAAAAGCCGGTCCACAAATATATCACAGGTTTTTAACTCGACGAAAGCACGTCAAAATTGAGCTACATTTTTATCAAGAAATTAACATGTTTCAATTATGTTGTACAATAATAATTAAAGGAATGAGCCAAAATGTTAGCTTGGCTTATCGGGTCCCTCAGGACCTGCGTGACCACAACAGTAAGGTGGTTAATGTGCGGTTGCGAGTAGGTCAATCACAACCTCACCCCTGCTGCTTGTTCGTATGTTGGCTTAAATATGTGTTCAGATTCTGTAGCAGTCGCCGTCTATACAGGCGCATAAACATCATGCTGTATTTACAACATGTTTAGATTACATGAACTGTACACAGAGGAAATGAAATGAAACGTATAACCAACAATGTTACGTAGCAATGATATAATAACACTAATAATAATACAAACCAAAAGAACTCTTCAATGTAAACACGAAACCCGACATATATAAAATTCATTTAACCACACACAATAAATTAACATCAAATTTTTCTGACAATAACAACATGAAACTTAATGAAAGAATCAGAAAATGGATAAAACTAAACATTGGAAATATGTAAACAAAAGTTAACAGTTAATATAAAACAATTAACATAGGCAAAAATCTTTTAAAGTCAATTCCTACTTGTGTCAAAAATGGTTTAGATACTCTTTATTATATAATTACAATTAATACAAATAAAGTAACATAACGTATAGGTACAAACAGCTGTTCTACCATAAAACCTATAACATAAAATCTGTTGTCTTATGAAAATATATGTTGTCACTTATTTGAAGCCAAATGGGGTGAAGTAACGATATTGCATACCTTGCCCCTTTTGTAAAAGGTTTTCTCTCTTTTAAACTAAAATAATTCATTATTGAATTTAATTAACGAATAATTATTTGAATACAACTGTATTAACATTAAGTGTAATCCACTATAAATTTAACAAAAATGTTTTTTAACCTTAGTGGATGAATACAAATGGTTTTATCAACGATTGAAAATTGAATAATATTAACATATATATATGTGAGCTAATAGAAGAAATTGAAAATTATAGTTATAATATGTGATATTCTTATTGAACTTTATATTTTTTAAAGTGACAGACCCTAACAGATTAGGCAGATTGGAATGCAGACAGCCTATTTATGTTTCCACATCAAGTAACAGCCTCTGTGACGTCACTGCATCCATTCGTAATTACATTAAAGTAAAATGTTTAAGAAACGTAAAATGTCTCGGGGCCGTGACATCAAAGTAAAATTGAAGGTTAGTTTTTCATAAGTACGGAAAAAGTTATGCGTAACAATTAAAAACATTGAAAAAAGCACTAAGGCTTGTCTTTAGGAGATTTCAGTGCAATTATCCACGCACCCCTGAAAATCTACATCCACCAGGGAAGGGCGCCTCCCAGTTTGAGAACTCCTGTACTAAATAGTGGGTAGCACAATTGGTAAGTAATGTGAAGGTCCCTGGGTTCGATCCCCGATAGCGCCAATGAATATCATTGCATTTGTATGAAATTATGTGAGTTTGAAGCGTAAATCTTCCTTGACTCCTGAACAACCCAAGTGACGCTTTCTTGTTGCTACAAACAGTAATGTAATTATTATTATAGAAAGATCTGCCCACAAATATTTCACATGTTTCAACTCGACGAAAGCATGCAAAATTGAGCTACATTTTTATCAAGAGATTAACATGTTTCAAATGTTAAATGTTGTACATTAATAAATGAGCGATTGCACAGGATTAAGGGATGAGCCGAAATGTTAGCTTGGCCTATCGAGTCCCTCAGGACCTGCGTGACCACAACAGTACGGTAGTGAATGTGCGGTTACGAGTAGGTCCATCACAACCTCACCCCTGCTGCAAGTTCGTAAGTTGGCCTAAATATATGGTCAGATTCTGTAGCGGTAGCCGTTTACACACGCATAAACATTGTGATGTATTTACAACACGATTAGATTACATGAACTGTATACAGAGGCAATAAAATGAAACGTGTAACCATAAATTTACTTAGCAACGATATATTATTAATAATAATAATAATAATACAAACCAAAATAACAGTTTCAGCCTAACTAAATGGACCTTAGGTCAAAATAGGTCGAACAAATAACAATACGAATGGTATAAAGAACACACATGTAAACACGAAACCAGACAGATATAAAATTCACTAAGCCACACAATAAATTACCATCTGAATTTCTCTGACAATAACAACTTGTAACTTACTGAAAGCATTAGAAAATGGATAAAACTAAACATTGGAAAAATCTGGAAATATGTAAAAAACAGTTGAAGGGTAATATAAAACAATTAACATAAGCGAAAATCTTTTAATGCCAAATCCTACTTGTGTAAAAAATTAGTTTAGGTACTCTTTACAAAATAATTACAATTAATATAAATAACGTAACATAACTTATGCATTCAAACAGCCGTTCTACTATATAACCTATAACATAAGATCTGTTGTTTTATTAAAATATATGTTATCACTTATTTAAAGCCAAATGGGGTGAAGTAACGATATTGCATACCTTGCCCCTTTTGTAAAAAACTTTCTCTCCTTTAAAACTAAATTAATTCATTAATTAATTTAATTAGTTAGAATTAATATCTGAATAAAACTGTATTAACATTAAGTGTCATCTACTACAAGTTAAAAAAAAATGTATTTGAACCTTAGTGGATGAATACAGATGTTTAATTAACGATTGAACATTTGAACAATATCAACATATATATATATATATATATATATATATATATACCGACGCACATATATGTGAGCTAATAGAAGGAATTGAAAACTATAGTTAGTATCATAGTTATAATACGTGATGTTTTTGTAGAACTTTATATTTTTTATAATGACAGACCCAAACAGATTGGGCAGATCGGAACGCAGACATCCTATTTAAGTTTCCACATCAAGTAACAGCCTCTGTAAACGTCACTGCATTCATTCGTAATTTTGTTAAGGTAAAATGTTTAAGAAAGGTAAAATGCGATCGCGGAACCGTGACATCAAAGTAAAATTGAAGGGTTAGTTTTTCATACGGTCGGAAAAGTCTTGCCTAACAATTAACATTTAAAAAGGCACTACGGGTTTCAACTTTGATGTAAATTAAGCGTAAAGTGCGCACTCGTTATCCACCTCCTCAAGTTGCAAATTTGTCGCAAACGTGGAGAGCGTTCTTAGACGCTGTAAAATCGAATTACCCAAGTTTGACGCAGGTATCGTTTGGAATGATTGAAAACTTCATTATTCACACGCTTCAAGATTATTAAATATCATTCTACAATCAGAGTTTTCCGGGAACATTATCAAAAAGTTTACATTAAAATTACCTATTGAACTTTCCAAAAGGTTTTGTTTCTTATTGTAATCATTGTCCGAAACATTTCACACAAAATAAATTGATAAAACAGAATATAAGAAAAATAATAATTGTAGACGTTAAAATACTACTTTAAAAATCATTACCAACATGTAAAATATATCTAAAAAAATTAAAGTAAATTGCTTCTTAGGTCAACAAAGAAAGATTTTATTTTAGGTACTTTGTATTTTAAAATTATAATTAATATAACTATTTACATACATATGTAAGTGGTACAATAGGGAGCGAAATTAATTTTTAAAATCAATTAGTTACATTTATGGGGGGTGAAGTTGATCGCCTGCACGTGGTGCCCCCTGCTCTCGACTAAAGGATTAAGAGTCTGCGCTATACTCGAGCAGACCACAAGAGCAATAAAGATGAAGATAAACAACATTTTTACAAACGGCCTTTTCAGGGCCCTGACGACGGCCTGAAGCTAACCTTTTGGAATGCCGGGGGCCTAAACCAATCCAAATTATTAGAACTTAAATATATTATTTTAACTTTTGACGCGGATATCTTTATAATCGTCGAAGCTGGTGCATGCACTGACAACACTGTGTTTTGCCAAGTCCCAGGATACTCCCTCGTAACTCTGAAAAGAGCACGACCTGTTGCATCGGGAATTCTTGCCTATGTGAAAAATACAGTCATTGCTGAACATCAAATTATACATGAAATGACCAACGACGATAAGTCAGAGATAATACTTTTAAGGTTTGGAAGCAGACAAAAATGTACACAGTCTATGGACTTTACAATCCACCTCTAAACAGACCAAGTCTTGAAAACAGCATTCTGGGAATTGTGCAAACACAATCATCACGGGAGATTTCAACGCACCATCATTAAAAAGGGGTTATGATAGAACAACCGCAGTAGGAAGATCTATAGAGGACTTTGTAGACGAAAACCACCTCCATGTCCAACACAGCGACCCAACGTTTCTTCTACTCCACGATATCTTGTCATCACGTTAGACAGGAAGCTAAACTTTGCAAATCATATTGAGGCAACAGCCGTAAAAGCCACCAACAGAAGCAAACTGCTGAAGAGATTAACAGCAACTACATGGGGTGGTACCCAGGATGTTCTAAATTCAACGTACCGGACCTATGTACGACCAACAATGGAGTATGGAGGAGAGGTGCTCAACCTGGCCAGTTCAAATTGCCTAAAGAAGCTAGAAAAGGTTCAAAATAATAACATGAGTCTCATAACTGCAGGAGCTAAATCGACTCCAATACTAGCTATGGAAATCCAAACAGGACTGGAACCCTTGGAAGTCAGAAGAGACAAATGTCAGCTAAAATTCTGGAAAAAAATAAAAGAACAAATAGAAAGTTTTGGGAAACATATAAAGCAGCCACTTCCCGCTTCAGAACTCAGATTACTCCAGTAATCAAAGCTCTACAGCTGGAACAAAAATATAACCTTTTCCTTCATGCAGAAGCTGCCCCATTAAATCCACACAATCGAGTCTTTGACAACCTACCTTCAGCTTTTCTGAACCTTGTTGACCAGGTGAAACCAAAGTCACAGGCTATGGATATTGAACTCAGGAAAGCAATATTAATGACCATCAACGAACGATTCCCTGAAAGTGACTGGCTTCATGTTTCACAGATGGATCTTCAAACCCTTCAAGTGGAGAAACTGGAGCAGGATATTTTTCAAAATTATTTCAAGGCTCGTTAGCTGTGGGCCTCTGCCGCAGCAATTTTGATGGTGAGGTTGTGGCCATAGGAGAAGCAGCATCATGCGTCATGCGACTTTCGCCGCGGCAGGTTGTATTCCTGATCGATTCACAATCAGCGATTTTGGCAGTTTCCTCTAACACACCAGCTGACTGTACCTTGACCGTGTCGTGCAGAGAAAAAATGCAACTATGCCAAGAGGCAGGCTTCAGAATTGCGCTCCAGTGGATTCCCAGCCACGTTGGCACAACAGGGAACGAAAAAGCTGACAACCTCGCCAAGAGTGAGTGCCGCCTACCACAGCCACAAATCAAAATATCACTGGGCTCTGCTTACACCAGGATTCACGCAGCAGCTAAGACGTACTTGAAAACATCGCAAGAAAACCTGGCTGTTGGAAAGAAATGGCAAGAACTTTGGACCAACCCCATTCCAAAAAACCTACCTTGACCTATCTGTGTTGCGCTGTTCCGTCTAACCACGGGACACGACTACCTTCAGGCGCACCTTCATCGCATTGGGATGGCGGACACGGTTCGGTGCCCCTTGTGCCAAACAGGAAAGATGGATGGAGACCTCCTTCCTGCCTGCCCACAGCTCGAAGCATACAATAGCGACCCAAATACCAGACCCTCCAAGCTCTACTGGTCTGCACGATGCCAAATGGTCGAGTTACCAATGGCAGGCGTTGGATAAAGTAAAGTAAAGTAAGTAAGTTACATTTATTAAATGAATTAATATTTGAAAAAAACTGTATTAACATCAAGTGTCATCCACTATAAATTTAAAAAATATATTTGAGCTAGAGTGGATAAAGAAAAAGAATTTGATTTACGATTGAAAATTTGAACACTATATATAAATATATTTTGGGAGAGTGTGAACTAATAGAAGGAATTAAAAAACATAAAATAAATACAATAATAAAACTAATACATGCGCTTATAGTAGAAATTAATTGAGTTCACTTACTAGTATCTGTATGCGTTTATTGTTTAGACATACAGCAAATATATTATTAGCGATGAATAAAAAGAAACAGTACTCATCAAGTAGAGAGATAAAGAGCCATAATGTCAAGTATCACAAGTAATGAGATAAAAAATGTCAATATTCAATAATTAATGCTTAGGAGATAAAAGTCAAAGTGTGCATTAAATAGATGATAGTTTTGGTTAATTGGAATTTAATCGAATATAAAAGCAATAAAATACATTTAGAAAGTTAGAATGAGTTAGACGAATGTCACTGAGTTAATACTTATAGTGAGTATAAACCTAATAGAATATTAACGTAAAACTAGATTGCTGAAAATGATTTTAAAGTTAAACATGTCTTATGCAGAGCTACACGCTCACACAGACACCTACACGCTCAGTTTGTAAAACATTTACTTAGAATCCCTACTTGATTTTTCAGGTGGGTGAAAATGTTAATTTTTCAAAAATGCAGTTTTTGTGTTGTACGTCTTGAAGTTTTTATAGAAATTACACTAAATTGTATTATCTTGGCAAAAAAACCAAGATCGTTGAATTCATTTCAACGAGGAATATTATTATTTTATGTGTATAAAAATCGTGTTTAACGATCGTATTTAGGACATTATCAATAGAAGAAATCAAGATCACGGATAAAAATCCTTGGTATGATATTTATGGATTGGTGGAAATTACTTTTAGTGTTTAGAGAACTTTAGGTTACAAGTATACGTTCAGGTAAGCAGTTAGAACTGGTGGAACCACGCCTTGTACCTGATATTTGTATTGTTCACTTGAAGAGTTATATGAACGGCAAACGTTGCGGCTGTTAGCTTTAATTAGGAGATTGTGCGATTTGAATACCTGTCGCGTAAGATGTACACTGTTAATATGAATTTGATGAAGTTTCGGCCGTAGTTTGGTAATTCAATGTTATCGGAAGAAATTGAGGCGGCAATGTTTCCGACAAATTAGGCCCAAGGAAGCGTATAATTAGTGAGGGAGCTCTTAGAGCATGACTTGGCAGGGTTTTATACGTCTCGACGCGGCGTTCGGGAAGAGGCAGATAACTCGTGTTGCGTCAGAGGCAACTGAACAAATATAAGCGACAATAGAAACAGATGTTGATGTACTCGTAACTTGTTATCATTAAACAATCCTACGGGAAAGTAAATGGATGAGGAAGTAAAAAACGTTCTTAGATTAAACAAGTAATATAAACAAAAACTTTTAAAATTCAATTCCTACTTAGATCAACAAAGAAAATATTATTTTAGCTACGTTTTATGAAATTACAATTAATATAAATCAAGTAACATAACCTATGCGTTACAATGCTGTTCTATCACTTAACCTATAGCATAAAGTCAGCCAAATGGGACGAAATAACTATACTTTATACCTTGCCATTTTTGTGAAAAGTTGTTCTGACATTAAAAATAAAATTATTTAATTAAATTTAATTAAAAATTAAAAAACCGCAGTCGGTACCCACTCTACACGCTGGATTGCAATTTCACGGCGTAGGTTTTTTGAAACATTTTCAAAAAGATGTTTTTACTTTACCACATCGGTGTAGGGGCTGAATATCTAGTAAAAATGCAACATTTATTTTTATCAGTCGAAATAACGATTTTCAAATTTCATGTTAACGGTTAAAATAGTTTTTACCAGTTATTACCTTATCGTACTCTCTCTCTCTCTCTCATACACACACACACACACACACACACACACATATATATAAATGAATGTTTCTATGTACATATTTATGTATGTGCATTATGCGTTACTAAATCTTTATTACGATCGCAATTAAATTTTTGGAATTTGATGAGTATATTGCTGGGAAGGTTTCTAGCGACATAATGTTTTGCAACATGTAATTTTTAGTTGCCAAAATAGCATACAATATGATTTTCTACCATATCGTGTCTTATCTTTCGTTGAATTCATTCCAAATTTAGGTTGCTAAGCAACACTCAACAATCTAAAATTATTTTCCAACACATTTCAAACAATATACAAATTATATTGTATATCCGAGTGCAGTTTAATAAATAACATTAAATCAAGAACTTTTATTGTCAAACTTTTCACGATCGTCTACTTTAAGTTCAGCTATTAATATGTTAATGTATACTAAATTAAATTGTATTGATATCAATATACAGGTTATACTAAACCTTTAAATTCATTACTTCAAGCTGAAAATGAAGCTTGGAACAAAATTAAATTTTTTAAAGTGAGTCCTACAATTTGAATTTCATATTTATAGAGTCGTGAAAAGTCTCTCTGTACCTAGAAGTAAACTTTCAAAATCTGATATACGAGCCCAAACCATAGGCTCATATATATATATATATATATATATATATATATATATATATATATATATATATATATGGTTATACACACACACACACACACACATATATATATATATATATATATATATATATAACCATATACGATATAACCATAAGTAACTATTTAATAACTAAATCTGTGTTGACTAATCTTATGCTAATCCATTGAGCCAATTATTGGGGAACAATTAATTAGCAACAATGTTTAAAACTAAACGTTATGTTCAAAAGCATGTCTGTAAAAAATGTTTTATATTATATTTAGTATAAAATTTGTGTTTTAAATGATATCTGAAGATGTCAACGCCCTAAGATGAGCGTGTGTGTGTGTGTGTATGTGTGTGTGTGTGTGTGTGTATGTGTATGTATATGCCTATTATGTACGTGGATAACGTTTAATTATATATTTATTCGATGTATATATTCACTATAGAAAAAATCATTGTCTCTAATACGCGACAAGCCCATATATTGGTAAATAATTACCATTATATTGGTAATTTTTCATTCGAAACTAAGATTTACTAACTTTTATTGGTAATAGTCTATTGCGTTTTTGCGATCTTCCTTCATTTCTAAGTTTTACTGTGATTCATTCGGTAAATCTTAAGTGTTAAATCAGCCATATGAAACTTAAACTTAAAGGATGCTCTCGTTTCTAGCATGGGAAAGTATCAAGAATTAGTAACGTTTTTCTCCAAGACTAACATTTACCAACAGTCACTAATGAACCTTGCGTCTTCCAATCTTTAATGGTCAAATCCAGACAAATCATCTGTTATTTATAAAATCGTCACATTTAACAACTCTTGCTGGAAAAGTTTAAGATTTACTAGTAAAGTCATATAAGGGCTTTTACAGTAACAAGCATTGTGGGGAACATGTATACATACAATGCACTCAAAGAAGAATTCGCTGTTTAGGCAATATAGAGTCAGTGGTATCCGTGGAACCGGTAGAAGTAAATGAAATGTAAAATATTTGCAAATAATAAAACAAATTTGACGTCAGGAGCTAAAACCTGATATGCCACAGGTGAACCACAAGTTAAGATGGATGAATGTTTGTCGATTAAAGAGTCGTCTCCAGCCTGAGCCTACGCTTCTGGTACCAGCTTAATAAACTGCACACAGCAATCGTTCATACAACTTTTAATTACTCCTGAGGTCTTTAAGCTCCGAACATTAATTCGTTGGAACTTCGAGTAGAGCTTCAACTTTTAGAATTAACTTCGTTAAACTGTTGTTATTAATTATGACTCAATCAATCAATTGATGAAATCTAATTTCAGTTTTTGAAGCAAAAGCTATTTGAGTCAGAAGTTTGATAGAAAATCATTCCACCACTTAATCAATAGATCTACGTCAATTCTTTTGAGTAAAACTTGTATAAGTCTTTTAAAAGCGGAATATAAATATATCAAAAAGCAAAAAAAACCTAAACCAATATTTTAATTAAAGAGGCGCCAATCTCAGATGGTATTAGCATATACACACAAGTTAACGTCGTAGAGAATCTTATTGAAAATAACCGAATCTTTGTTTTAGTTATTCATCTGTGTTCAACCGACAAATCCAGTTATTTCCTCTTTATTTAGAACTCACTATCTATGTACTCGTAGCCACTGCCTCCGTGATATTTTATTTTCATTCTTCTCAGCAACTCATTATTACATTACTAATGTTGTTTTTCTGACACTCAATAACATTGTCAGTAGATGTATCACTTCAATAAAAGATTTCTTGATTTTCCGTTGTTTCCTAATTTTCTTCTTACCTCTTTTATGTTTTGATTCTTAGACCTTTTATTTGTGGTTTTTGCTATTCAAACATTGAAAGAGATTAAGATAAAAAGATTCTTGGTTTCGAGTTAGTTATAATTCAGTTTAAATCTTTTTCAACTTTTCGAAAACGGGTTATCATACTCAGAACAATTTTGCTAATAAATCAAAATATGTTTTCTGTATCTAGAGGAAACATTTTAATTTTGTCTTCATCGCGCTAAATTTCTGCTTTGATGTTGAAAATATGTCGTCTTCACATTATGAACCCTACTTCCCTGAAAGTGTATAAACCGACATGTGCGAACCATCGGATGATCCCCCACTTGTCCAAACTCTAGTAATGACGTTAGATGC
>JBAIZL010000004.1:164562231-164697231 GCA_036971475.1 Prosapia bicincta
ATTACATTTTAATACATTGGTAGAGTATGAAAACATATTGTTTAGTATGTAAATAAAATCGCAAATAGGAAATAAAAATAATATATAAAAAAATGTTAAGTAAATTCTTGCTTTGGTCAACAAAGAGAAGTTTTATTTTAGTTACTTTTTATTAAATAATTACAATTAATATAAATATGTATAGACAAGAGAGAATTCCATTACTGAATAGCAAATTATAATGCGAAATGAATTAATAAAATTAGTTAATTAAATTCAATAATGACATAGAAATAACATATGAAAAACTGTTTTAACACCAGGTGGCATCTACTACAATTGAAATAAATTGTACTTGAACTTGAGTAAATGAATAGAAAGTATTCTATTACCGATTGAAAATTTGAACAAGATATTTAACGGGGAGTGTGAACTTATAGATGGAATTGAATAACCTATTCTACCACATAACCTATAATATAAAATCAGCTGTTCCATGAAATTATATGTTATCACTTATTTTAAACCAAACGGAACAGAGTAACTATATTGCATACCTTGCCCCTTTTGTGAAAATTTGAGCAATGTGTATATATATATATATATATATATATATATATATATATATATATATATATATATATATATATATATATATATAGGGTGAGTGTGGCCTAACAGTAGGGATTGAATTATAAGGATAGAAATATTTAATTTCCCCGTGACCCAACTGTTACAAAGGCTGGAATGTTACATTCGGGAAACTTCAACTGCGAGTGTTTGATTTTCAGGATCAGATGCATTTGAAAACATAATAAGAAAACAAAACGAAATCGAGATTAAACTTGAACAGAGCCAATGCATAATGTGTCTCTCGAAGAATATATATTTCCAATTTCAACACACATTATCAAGCAGAATTTATCTCTTTAAAAAACATTTTCCTATATGATTTCATTTCTTTCGTCTCGAAAAAAATATTGTGCAACTGTATGATATATGTCTCAAGTGTTTTGAATTTAAAAAAGTTTTTAAGCCTATTTTGTATTAAGGTTTAAAAGTAACTAAAGGATTTTCTGAAATATAACTTTCCTTGATTAGACAATATATATATATATATATATATATATATATATATATATATATATATATATATATAATATGGTTATATGTTTTCTTGTAATATAGTTAATAAATTAAAAATATTTCAAAAACAAGAATACTTTTAATACATATATTATTCAGACCTTTTCTACTACAATTCTACGACATTTGAAATAAATTGTACTTGAACTTGAGTAAATGAATAGAAAGTATTCTATTACCGATTGAAAATTTGAACAAGATATTTAAGGGGAAGTGTGAACTAATAGATGGAATTGAATAACTTATTCTACCACATTACCTATAATATAAAATCAGCTGTTCTAAACCAAACGGAATATACACATACTGTATACCTTGCCCCTTTTGTGAAAATTTAAACACGATGTGTGTATATATATATATGATGAATAGTTCCTATTTGGTGTATATCCGTTCATTCTGCAGTCCATAAATTCGCAGTTCGGACGTTTCGCTAGAATCTCATCCAGCATTGACTAGGTGAACCCAATAACAGTAGACTCGCTCTTCTACTGTTGTTGGGTTCACCTCGACAAGCAATACGTATCAGCATATATATATATATATATATATATATATATATATATATATATATATATATATATATATATGTGTGTGTAGGGTGAGTGTGAACTAATAGTAGTGATTGAATTATAAGGATAGAAATATTTCCTTTCCTCGTGACACAACTTTTATAAAAGCTGGAGTGTTATATTCGGTAAACTTCAACGGCGAGTGTTTGATATTCAGGGATAGGTGCATTTGAAAACAAGATAAGAAAACAAAACTAAATCGAGATTAAGACTCGAACAGAAAAAATACTTAATGTGTCACTAGGAGAATATATATTGCCGTTTTCAACAAACATATTTAAGCAGAATTTATTTCCTTAAAAAGACTTTCCTATATGTTTTCATTTCTTTCGTCTCGAAAAAATATTGTGCAACTGTATGATTTATTTCTCAGCTGTTTTGACTTAAAAAAAGTTTTGAAGCCTATTTTTTTTAATTTGAAAGAAATTAAAGAATTTGTTTGAAATATAAATTTCCTTGTTTAAACATTATATATATATATATATATATATATATATATAACTGATCTATTACAGCTTCCAATTTCCAATTCCTTCTGTCCTATGTTAATGTGTCATCCAGGTTTTTTGCAGTCATTGCTTTGTCAATGACGTCAAGTCATCTCTGTCTATCTCCTTCCTTGTATTTCTATCCATGTCCATTTCCATACGTATTTCTTCATTTCTGAGCCTTTCAAGTCCCCAGCCTAGTCGCAAATAGTCCATTTCCATCACCATTAGTTTGCTACTATTAGCTTTGTTAACATCCCACAACTCTGGTCTATAGAGTTAAATGCGTTAAACAATACTTTTATAAATCCGTTTCTTTAGTTCTTTCGTTACCTATTGATAAATGCAGTAGTTATCCGATAGTAAATAGGTTTTTATCTATTGATAAATATATAGATACAGACATATCGAATAATTTTGTTACGTTTATTAACACAACATTATATATATATATATATATATATATATATATATATATATATATATATATATATATAATAAATATGGTGATATGTTTTCTTGTAATATAGTTAATAAATTAAAAACATTTCAAAAACAAGAATACTTTAATGCATATATTATTCAAAGGTTTTCGCCGATAAAACAGTACCAGCATCTTCAGGAAAATAATTATCTAACAAAAAAAGTTTTAATAATATATGCATTAAAAGTATTCTTGTTTTTAATTTATCAATTATATATATATATATATATATATATATATATATATATACACACACATATATATATATATATATATATATATATATATATATATATATATACAACGTTGTCTAAAAGTTTGTATAACAGATGAAGCCACCTCTCCGTCCCCAATTTCCAATATCTTGTAATACCTTAATGACTCTTCTAGGTTTCTTGTAGTCAATGCTTCATTGATGTCATGACGCCAACTTCCTGGTGTTTGTCCTCTCTTTCTTTTCTCAGGGAAAATCCTTTATAGTACCTTTAGGGACCACCTGTCTTCCGCCATTCTCTTTACGTGTCCAAACATGCTAATTGCCTTCTTTTTATCTCCTTCCTTGTATTTCTATCCATTTCCATTTCGTTGGGTATTTGTGCATTTCCGAGCTGTTCAAGTCTCTCTTTTTCACTCCAGATTACATCCTCACTTTCACCTTTCATCTTAAATATAACCTCTAGATATTTGCACGTTCGTACCCTTTTACTTCGCCGTAGGCTAAGGTCGCGAATCTCGCCTTTGCCTGCTGTTAGATATTTACGCTTAGGAATGTTCATGACCAACCGCGAAGAATGGTGTAAAAAGCTCATCTTCTCCCACCCTTATTCCTATACTTTGGGATTTTATAATAGGAACAAGTTTGTTAGTTTATAGTTATAAATGTTATAGTAATAAGTTATTTGTTTACAGTGCGCAGCAGGTACTTGAAGGGAAATCGTTAATCTGCTCACGTGACTCACTATCCTTCTCAGGGGATGTATTGCCTTTCTGGGAATATAAAGGTAAGTAAGACATATTACGTATTGATAATTCAAAGGATAAATTTTGATAAATATTTGTACAATAAATTTTAAAATTAAAATGTAGAAGTTGGAGTAAATGCCAAGTAATACGAATGTGTAATCTATAGATTGTTAAAATCAATATAACATATACAAAATTTTTTTTACACTTTACTTTCTTGAGACAACAATGTTTAAAAAATGTCTTTTGTTTCTTAAAATGGTGACTATATTAGGCACTATAGAGTTTTTAAAATCAATATAACATGTATCGTTTTTTAAGCGGGAGCTTAACAAGATCTTAGTTATATGATAAGAAAACTGCAGGACGCAGCAGGCTTAACAATGAACATTCCTAAGCGTAAATATCTAACAGCAGGCAAAGGCGAGATTCGCGACCTTAGCCTACGGCGAAGTAAAAGGGTACGAACGTGCAAATATCTAGAGGTTATATTTAAGATGAAAGGTGAAAGTGAGGATGTAATCTGGAGTGAAAAAGAGAGACTTGAACAGCTCGGAAATGCACAAATCCGCAACGAAATGGAAATGGATAGAAATACAAGGGAGGAGATAAAAAGAAGACAATTAGCATGTTTGGACATGTAAAGAGAATGGGGGAAGACAGGTGGTCCCTAAGGTACTATAAAGGATTTTCCCTGAGAAAAGAAAGAGAGGACAAACACTAGGAAGTTGGCGTCATGACATCAATAAGCATTGACTACAAGAAACCTAGAAGAGTCATTAAGATATTACAAGATATTGGAAATTGGGGACGGAGAGGTGGCTTCATCTGTTATACAAACTTTTAGACAACGTTATATATATATATATATATATATATATATATATATATATATATATATATATATATATATACATATATATATATATACATATATATATATATATATATATATATATATATATATATACATATATATATATATATATATATATATATATATATATATATATATATAATTGATAAATTAAAAACATTTCAAAAACAAGAATACTTTTAATGCACATATTATTCAAAAATTTTTTGTTAGATAATTATTTTCCTGAAGATACTGGTACTGTTTTATCGGCGAAAAGCTTTGAATAATATATGCATTAAAAAATTTTTGTTTTTGAAATGTTTTTAATTTATTAACTATATTACAAGGAAACATATCACCATATTTAATATATATATATATATATATATATATATATATATACTGTATATATATATATATATATATATATATATATATATATATATATATATATACATATATATATATATATATATATATATATATATATATAAAGTTGTGTTAATAAACGTAACAAAATTATTCGATATGTCTGTATCTATATATTTATCAATAGATAAAAACCTATTTACTATCGGATAACTACTGCATTTATCAATAGGTAACGAAATAACTAAAGAAACGGATTTATAAAAGTATTCTTCAACGCATTTAACTCTATAGACCAGAGTTGTGGGATGTTAACAAAGCTAATAGTAGCAAACTAGTGGTGATGGAAATGGACTATTTGCGACTAGGCTGAGGTAAAGTGAGACTTGAAAGGCTCAGAAATGAAGAAATACGTATGGAAATGAACATGGATAGAATTACAAGGGAGGAGATAGACAGAGATGGTGTGACGTCATTGACAAAGCAATGACTGCAAAAAACCTTGATGACACATTAACATATGACAGAAGGAATTGGAAATTGGGGCGGAAAGCTGTAATAGTTCAGTTATATATATATATATATACTAGATATCTAGGTAATTAATATATCAACTCGGCCTCTAGACAGGTTTAACACTAGCTTAGACATTTCTTCTGTAAACTGTAAAAATTCCAATTATCTGGCATAATTTAGGCTAAATATAACTTCGCAAAAACATGTAAACTCATGTCCTAGGTCTAATGCTAAATCTAACAAAAATATAAACTGTCGTTAGAGTGTATTAAAATCTGATTAGGGCAAAACACAGACCTTTCTCCAGGGTGGCTGTACCTAAGACCTGACTCCAAGGTAGCTTTACCTACTACCTGACTCGACGGTGTCTTTACCTATGGCCTGACTCCAAGGTAGCTTTACCTAGGGCCTACCTGAAAGGTAGCTTTACCTTAGTTAGTATGCTATAAATGATACAACATACCTAGACAATATGTGTAAAGGCCCTGACGGTTTCTATATAGATATTTTGGTAGCTATCTGTATACTGTCTAAGACCTAGGGCTTTTGCCGGTGCCTTCACTCACCATAGCCGGCATAGCCCATTTGACCTCGGTGTACATGTTGGTTGATTAGCGTAAGTTTTTCAACGTTGATTAGCTGAAACGTTAATCTGGCCTTCACCAGCCATAGCCTATTTGAACTCGGTGTAAATGTTGTTCGTTTGAACTTCGTTTGAACTTCGTGTATGTTGGTCGGCTAAACTTAGCGTAATGTTGTTTAGTTGAAACGTTGGCCATTTGATCTAGCTCTGTTGTTAGGCTATGTATCGGTTGTCAGGGTATGTATTTGATTCAGGGTTAGGTATCTGTTGCTAGCTATGTATAAGTTGTCTAGCTATGTAGCCTATGGTTAGGCCAAGTATCTGTTGTCGGGGTATGGGTTACACTTGCATTACCGTAGATCTGTGTCTATGGGTAACCGGCTTAGCATAGTATGTGGGTTTACATACATAACACAGAATGTAGGCTAACTATATATATTACCCAAGCCATGCATTGGATATTATGTGTTACCCTGTATTCAGGCCTCTCATCGGATACTATGTGATAACCCATATTCAATCTATGCCTCGGATACTATGTGTTAGCCCTAGTCAGGCTTTGCATCGGCTACTATGTTTTAACCATTAACCTAGCTATGTATCAAATACTATGTGATAACCATTAGCCAAACTATGTAATGAATATTATGTGTTAGTTTGTAATCAGCGTACTCAACGGATACTTTGTGATAACCCTTAGTCAAGCTATGCTTTGGATACTGTTTGTTAAACCATACTCAAGCCATGTATTGGATATTTTGTGTTAACTTGTAATAAAGCTACACAACGGGTACTATGTGTTAACCATAGTCCCGAGGTTAACACATAGTACCCGTTGTGTAGCTTTATTACAAGTTAACACAAAATATCCAATACATGGCTTGAGTATGGTTTAACAAACAGTATCCAAAGCATAGCTTGACTAAGGGTTATCACAAAGTATCCGTTGAGTACGCTGATTACAAACTAACACATAATATTCATTACATAGTTTGGCTAATGGTTATCACATAGTATTTGATACATAGCTAGGTTAATGGTTAAAACATAGTAGCCGATGCAAAGCCTGACTAGGGCTAACACATAGTATCCGAGGCATAGATTGAATATGGGTTATCACATAGTATCCGATGAGAGGCCTGAATACAGGGTAACACATAATATCCAATGCATGGCTTGGGTAATATATATAGTTAGCCTACATTCTGTGTTATGTATGTAAACCCACATACTATGCTAAGCCGGTTACCCATAGACACAGATCTACGGTAATGCAAGTGTAACCCATACCCCGACAACAGATACTTGGCCTAACCATAGGCTACATAGCTAGACAACTTATACATAGCTAGCAACAGATACCTAACCCTGAATCAAATACATACCCTGACAACCGATACATAGCCTAACAACAGAGCTAGATCAAATGGCCAACGTTTCAACTAAACAACATTACGCTAAGTTTAGCCGACCAACATACACGAAGTTCAAACGAAGTTCAAACGAACAACATTTACACCGAGTTCAAATAGGCTATGGCTGGTGAAGGCCAGATTAACGTTTCAGCTAATCAACGTTGAAAAACTTACGCTAATCAACCAACATGTACACCGAGGTCAAATGGGCTATGCCGGCTATGGTGAGTGAAGGCACCGGCAAAAGCCCTAGGTCTTAGACAGTATACAGATAGCTACCAAAATATCTATATAGAAACCGTCAGGGCCTTTACACATATTGTCTAGGTATGTTGTATCATTTATAGCATACTAACTAAGGTAAAGCTACCTTTCAGGTAGGCCCTAGGTAAAGCTACCTTGGAGTCAGGCCATAGGTAAAGACACCGTCGAGTCAGGTAGTAGGTAAAGCTACCTTGGAGTCAGGTCTTAGGTACAGCCACCCTGGAGAAAGGTCTGTGTTTTGCCCTAATCAGATTTTAATACACTCTAACGACAGTTTATATTTTTGTTAGATTTAGCATTAGACCTAGGACATGAGTTTACATGTTTTTGCGAAGTTATATTTAGCCTAAATTATGCCAGATAATTGGAATTTTTACAGTTTACAGAAGAAATGTCTAAGCTAGTGTTAAACCTGTCTAGAGGCCGAGTTGATATATTAATTACCTAGATATCTAGTATATATATATATATAACTGAACTATTACAGCTTTCCGCCCCAATTTCCAATTCCTTCTGTCATATGTTAATGTGTCATCAAGGTTTTTTGCAGTCATTGCTTTGTCAATGACGTCACACCATCTCTGTCTATCTCCTCCCTTGTAATTCTATCCATGTTCATTTCCATACGTATTTCTTCATTTCTGAGCCTTTCAAGTCTCACTTTACCTCAGCCTAGTCGCAAATAGTCCATTTCCATCACCACTAGTTTGCTACTATTAGCTTTGTTAACATCCCACAACTCTGGTCTATAGAGTTAAATGCGTTGAAGAATACTTTTATAAATCCGTTTCTTTAGTTATTTCGTTACCTATTGATAAATGCAGTAGTTATCCGATAGTAAATAGGTTTTTATCTATTGATAAATATATAGATACAGACATATCGAATAATTTTGTTACGTTTATTAACACAACTTTATATATATATATATATATATATATATATATATGTATATATATATATATATATATATATACAGTATATATATATATATATATATATATATATATATATATATATATATATATTAAATATGGTGATATGTTTCCTTGTAATATAGTTAATAAATTAAAAACATTTCAAAAACAAAAATTTTTTAATGCATATATTATTCAAAGCTTTTCGCCGATAAAACAGTACCAGTATCTTCAGGAAAATAATTATCTAACAAAAAATTTTTGAATAATATGTGCATTAAAAGTATTCTTGTTTTTGAAATGTTTTTAATTTATCAATTATATATATATATATATATATATATATATATATATATATATATATATATATGTATATATATATATATGTATATATATATATATATATATATATATATATATATATATATATATATATATATAACGTTGTCTAAAAGTTTGTATAACAGATGAAGCCACCTCTCCGTCCCCAATTTCCAATATCTTGTAATATCTTAATGACTCTTCTAGGTTTCTTGTAGTCAATGCTTATTGATGTCATGACGCCAACTTCCTAGTGTTTGTCCTCTCTTTCTTTTCTCAGGGAAAATCCTTTATAGTACCTTAGGGACCACCTGTCTTCCCCCATTCTCTTTACATGTCCAAACATGCTAATTGTCTTCTTTTTATCTCCTCCCTTGTATTTCTATCCATTTCCATTTCGTTGCGGATTTGTGCATTTCCGAGCTGTTCAAGTCTCTCTTTTTCACTCCAGATTACATCCTCACTTTCACCTTTCATCTTAAATATAACCTCTAGATATTTGCACGTTCGTACCCTTTTACTTCGCCGTAGGCTAAGGTCGCGAATCTCGCCTTTGCCTGCTGTTAGATATTTACGCTTAGGAATGTTCATTGTTAAGCCTGCTGCGTCCTGCAGTTTTCTTATCATATAACTAAGATCTTGTTAAGCTCCCGCGGTCACGAGCTGACCAACCGCGTAGAATGATGTAAAAAGCTCATCTTCTCCCACCCTTATTCCTATACTTTGGGATTTTATAATAGGAACAAGTCTGTTAGTTTATAGTTATAAATGTTATAGTAATAAGTTATTTGTTTACAGTGGGCAGCAGGTACTTGAAGGGAAATCGTTAATCTGCTCACGTGACTCGCTAACATACTCAGGGGATGTATTGCCTTTCTGGGAATATAAAGGTAAGTAAGACATATTACGTATTGATAATTCAAAGGATAAATTTTGATAAATATTCATACAATAAATTTTAAAATTAAAATGTAGAAGTTGGAGTAAATGTCATGTAATACGAATGTGTAATCTATAGATTGTTAAAATCAATATAACATGTAAAAAATTCCAAAAACTATAATAAATTATTGCATAGTATAATACGTTTTACCACCTTGGTGTAATTTAGTTCCTTTCCTTAAAATTTGACCTAACGTCAATTTCTAAGGTGTTGACTGTAGTTGGGGACATAGGAAGAGATGTTCGCCATCCATTCTTCCTACTTGGCACAGGGGGCATGTGTCTACATCTGCTAGGCCGATTCTATGTAGATGGGCTTGAAGGTAGTCGTGCCCCGTCAACTTGCGGAAAAGGGCCACGGATATGTGTCTTTAAATGTTACGTGGTATTCCGTCAGTTGAAAGGTTCGCCCACGTTCTTCTTTCGCTTTCATTCTTAAACTTCCCGGTAGTTTGTCGTGAAACGGTGATATCAATGTGGTTACTGGCGGATCGCAGGGATTGAGCCTCCGTGGGTTGCGACATCATGGCTCCATGCTTTGCGAGCCTGTCAGCCTTCTCATTTCCCACTATGCCAATGTGGTTCGGGATCCATTGGAGCCATACTGTCCAGCCAGAAGATACCAAGCTAGCGAGTGCAGCGCGGCAGTTCATGGTTCTCTGACAGTCTGTAGGCGTGTTCTTGCTGAGAGCTTGGATGGCAGATTGGGAGTCAACGAAGAATACGACTCGTCGTAGTATGGTGCTCGGGCTCAATGGCAAGAGACTGCTTCATAGATAACGCATATTTCCCCGTCGAAGTTGCTAGTATATTTCCCAACAGCCATGCACTTTTCAAACAGACTTGAATAGACTCCTTCTCCTGTTGAGCTGGTTTCTGGTATATATGATCCGTCTGTATAGATATGGACCCACTCGTGCAAGGGGTAGTTGAGATTTATTGTCTCCATAACACACTTATGTAGTTCCAGCGGGCTTGTCATTGCTTTGGTTGAGTTCAAACTGTTGAGGGTCAGTCGGGCGTTCGGCAGGGCGGTAACTATGGTCGTGTAGTGAGCAAGCGGAGCGGGTTCACCAAGCTGTAGGTTGTACTTATCGATTAGAGATTGAGCGTGTACAAGGGGTGTATTTTGCGTTCTCAGACGAAGACTTATTTGAGCATATGAGTTCCAGTACTTTGGGTCCACTCGTTTGGCTCTCTCCCAGTATTTAGGATTAAGTTTGCCTCGTCTTGATTCGAGTGGTTCAATCCCTGTCTGCAGCTGCATTGCTGCAATTGGTGTGACTTTGCTCCACCGTTTATAGTTCGTAGCCCATTATTCTGAACGGTATCTAGTTTTGAGAGGTTCGTGTCGGATGCAAGCGCCATTACTTCTGTTCCGTACTCCATCGCTGGTCTGACGTAGGTTTTGTAGGCGGTTGCTAATACATCCTGCTGTGCATCCTGTGTAACTCCCCATTGAGTCGCAGTTAGGAGCTTGAGTAGGTTGTTTCGTCTTTGGGTTTTCTCTGCAGTCTGCTGGATGTGATCTTTCCATGACAATTTTGTATCCAGTATCATGCCTAGGTACTTTGATGTGGTAACTTCTTCGAGTAAGGATCCTATATACTGAAGTTGGATTACATGTCACCTTGTACTCATTGTTAATAGTTGGGTGATAGTTTTCTACTTGTTGATGGTCATTTTATTCAGAACCGCCCACCCTTCAATGTTCCTGAGGGTTGTATTGAGTGTAGACTCGAGACCTGGGATGTGGCTACTCGTTGCCCAAACCACGATGTCGTGTGCAAAAAATAAGCACGATACTCCTGAGGTTTATTCGATTGCTTCTGTGAAGTCGTTGATCATTATATTAAATACCAAACAACTGATGACAGCTCCTTGAGGCAGATCTTGGCGCTGTTGTCTGTAAAAAGAAGCAGCGTTCTTAAAATTACATTTGATGAGCCGTTGTGATAAGAAACTTTTTATCCAGCGAAGCATTTTTTAAATTGATTCCAAGAGCCTTCATTTTCTTGATAAACAGTGGGCGTAGAACTTTATCGTAGGCTGCTTTAAAGTCGATGAGAACTGCTAAAGTGGACTGCTTCTTGTGAAATCCATCCTTCACTGCCTGTGTGAAAGTGACCACTTGATCTGTCGTCAAAAGGTTTTTACGGAATCCGGCTTGGTAGGCGCTAAGATGCTCATTACTCAAGGTGTTCTCTTAGTCTTTTCTCGTCCATCTTTTCAGCTACTTTGCCGCATACACATGTGAGGGAGATAGGCTTATAACCATCTAATTCTGTGGCCTGTTTACCCTTTTTGAAAAGCGGTGTAATTGTTGCTTTTTTCCATGCGTGCGGCAGGGTTTCTTCCCATGTAGCATTTATGAGGTCAAGAAAGGTTTTCTTAGCATTTGTGCCAAGGTTGCGGATTAATTCAGGGAAAATTTCGTCAGGCCCTCCAGATTTGTCATTATTCATCGTTAAGATCGCCGCTTATAATTCGTCATAAATGAATGGTTTGTACATAGCAATGAACTGGGAATACGTTGGGCATGTGGCAAAAGTATGGTCTTTGAGATTTCGTCTTTCAGCTTGTGTGAGATGCGTTCTGCTTACAGCCGCGTAGTGCTTGCACAGGGCGTTAGCTTTGTCTTTTGGCTTGGTTAAGGTTTTTCCCTTTTTTATAATTGGTTCATACCGTTGTTGTGCTTTTTGTCGTTATTGAGGCTTCCAATAAATCTATGCGCTTTCAGCCCATCTTTCCTAAAGTCTAGTTTTGCAACGAATGATCTGTATGTTGTTCTTTTGGATTGGATTATCTCCCGCTTGAGAGTAGCTTGTGATTTTCTCAGGGCTGCGCAGTCTGTCATGTTTTTCTTTCTTCCTGCTCTTTTCCTTGCGCAGTTTCTGCCTCGTTTAAGTATAGTGAGCGTGGCATTCCAGAAAGAAACAACTCACTTCTTGTGAGGAGGGTTGCATGCGTTAAGGCAAGGTCTAGGATACTGGTGGATCCAGCGAATGACAAAAATGTTGGTCCGGAAGGTACCAGCAATAGACTAGAATAATCCAGAAGTTCCTCAATGGTTTGGCCAGTGCGGTTGCGGGTTGTGTATCCCCAACGGGTGGAGTGAGCATTGAAGCCTCCTATAACGATGCTATTTTTGTGGTTACATAAGTTAGTGATTCGGTCAAGGTTTGGTATATTGTTCGGCGAATTATAGAGACCAAATATTTCAAAGTGTGGTAAATTCGGCCAAGCTTCTAAGAGCACAGCTTCTAGTTTATCTGTTTCGGTCATTTCGTGCAGATTGGTCACTTTGCTAGCAAGCCTGTCGTTCACTGCAACAATCATTCCAGTCTTTATCTTTCTAAGTATGCGGATAGAATATTTTATCTGTTTCGGTCATTTCATGTAGATTGGTCACTTTGCTAGCTAGCCTGTCGTTTACTCCGACAACCATTCCAGAAGCTACTTGTCTTGATCTTTCTAAGTATGTGGGTAGAATAGTTTGTCACATTGTAAGAGCTTTGTGCACAGTTGAAGCTCTGACTTCGACAATAATGAAGATGTCTGGGTCAGAGTCATTAATGATAGTTTTGAGTTCGGTGAACTTTGATGTGTTCAGCGTTCCAGAAAAGGATACGAAGGGCGTCGTTGAAACCCTTAAAAAAGCTGTTGGCGATACTTACAGTCATACCGAAGAAGATTTTAGTCTTCGGCGATCGCTGTACCAGAATTAGCGTTACCCAGGGTGCACCACGATGAGGCCTGCTACTTTACACCCCCATAATCAATATACCAGTTATCGTTTTTTACTTTAGATTTACACAACATTTAAATACAAATCTTAAAATTATAATTAATTTGTGTTTAATGTAGTAAACTACTTTATAACCACTTGGGGTGTAGCATTTTTCTATAAATACGTAAAACATCTTTATTACAAACATTGTTTAATGTACATTACATAGACACTAACAGAATCTGCGTTACAATGAGGACCCTACTGCTGCAAGCCTCTCGCATGGCTAGTTATTGGCAAGTCGGGGCGTACTTACAGACGCTGCGTTCGCTGTATTTAAAATATTCTTTATGTTTTACTATTAACACTTTGTTAATGACGGCGCCTACTTGCTGCAAATTATGTAAAACAGAGCATTGTATTTGGTAGCTGGACTCGCAAAACGTTCGCTGGTTTGTTCTACGGGTTTTGTTGTACAAATGTTTTATCATCGCAGCAGCATTTGCATATTGTATTGTCTTACTTACTCTAAGGGCGGGAGGATGAGTGTCATTGTTATAATATCATTGAATTAGTTTTTATCAAATTAAAAATGAAGGTTTTACGTCAGTTGTTTTTATTTATTAGTCAACAAAAAGTTAAAAAACTATTTTATTGCTAAAAGAGAAGTAAAATTGTTCCTTAAATGAGAAGGAAAAATTGCTAACTTTTTCCCTACACTTTGTATGTACCAAGACGTAGTGGAGGTATTGCAAACGTCGTATTACATTGTTTTTCTTACATATCAAAAGCCAAAGCGTATAAACGGATTGTTTATTTTTTTAATACTTCGGTTACCCGGAATTGTGTTAGTCGGAACTAGGATAATCGAGGCTGAGCCTTACATTCTTACAGAGGTCTTATCTCTTATATTATATGATAGCATCTGCCTGTAGTAGAATCACAGTGAAAAATTGCTAGGTGTAATGGCCGTTAGACAAAGTCACTTATGAGCAGGCATAAAGCATATAAATGAAAATAAAGCATCGAACCTATCTCTCGATTTTTGCGGGTCCTAGTTTTATACAAACCTGAAGTCAGAGTTTTCCGTTTGTTTTAAAATGGAAAATAAAGTACTAAACATTTTTTAACACTTTTTGATTTATTTTCTCTAATTCACAGAACATTGGGTTTCCAAGAGCAATTAGCTCTTTAATGAAACAAAATAAACCCAAAGCCTTTGTTGCGCTTACTTCTGAAATCCGTTTCATTCTCTTCTGAAGTTTTATTCTATTTAAATCCCAACATAATGCTCTCTGCCCGATATTATAAAATACTATTTTCTCCATTTTACACCCTGTCTTCTCATATGGCTTAATTTATAGCCTTCTAAAGGAACATCTACGTTTACTGTTCTCCTTTAAAACTTATAAAAAGTTTATTTTAGCTTGTAAAATGTAAAATTACTAATTTTCTGGTTGCTAAATGTTTACTGCAACGTTGGTAACATTGTGAGATAGGACTGCATTAAGTAGTTTATATTATTTTCTACAGTTTATAGCGTTTATGTCTGATGAGTAATAAAAGAAAAAACAAGTCACTTGGGTATTAAACGTTATCTAGCAGGCGACGCGTATAAAAAAGCATTGAGTTTTTACGAAAGGTTTAAAATTGTCAGTGTTTATATTTTCAAGTTAGAGCATCATAGATATGGCTAAATGTTTATTATTAATGGAGCCAAACATTTGATAGTGTGATTATCGTGAGGGGAAAGAGACTGAGAAATAGAGAGTGAAATGGAAAGGTTCAAATTGTAATTACTGTAATCTTCTTAAACAGCCGAGTGCTTCTATCTTACACCTTTGTGTAATATTCACCTTGATTCCTACGCTTTATTCCAGAATTCCTTATCCTCTAAACAATGTGTTAACCAGTATTTGTTTTATGCATATTTTTCTGTTTTTACACATTCCGTTTTTCGAATTAAGGTTTTAAATTTAGCAATTGATTCGTTAATATTGTACCATACCACAATTTCGAATATCTCCCTATACAAGACATTGGATTAGCTTTGTATGTTCGTTTCTCAAAGTGCATAGATAATACATCGTGTTATATCAACTTGTTACTATAAACGTCTACTATTACACACCGAGTCATATTTTTTGTTTGTTTTAGAACGTCTCCATACAAAGGTAATGATACAAGTGACGCACAGATAACTATGTAAATATTCCTATTTAATAATAATTAGCAAGATTGAAAATACACTCTGAATGTCAAACACGACTCAGTTGTGCTACATTAGCATTAAAATCATCTCGAATAAAATTATAAGTTTTCTTTGTAAAAGTAATGTATTGAAATCGTAATTGACAATATAAACAAATCAATGATTTCAACAAATGGAATGTTATTAGAATTACTAGTTGCGAGGAAACTTCGTTTGAAATACACTAGCATTACCTGTCATGTACTGACAAATAAATCCGAACGAATGATAGGGATCTTGAACATTCTGAATGTATTTAGAAACGAAATAAAGTAAGCGATTTGCGATAACTACCGGCCAATGAACTATACTCATTTACAAGTTAGAAAGGGAAGTCAGACCGAATAATGCGGCCTTAAGTTCAGTGAGTAACAAGTATGACACAAGTAATCGCTAAATATATCAATTGTTTGACTTCCGATGCACTGGGCTTAATTAGATTTCAGTCCGAGCCGGAGATGGAGGCCATGGATAGGACACGGTATCATGGACGATGGTACTTGATAAATTATCGGATCAAGAAACATATTTTGAGAGGGCTGACGAGTGGGAGAGGGGAATGACTAAAACGTCAGGAAAATATTTTGGTTATATGACAGCTATAATATAAACTCTAAGGGATTCTATCTGAGCAAAATAGTTACAAGCCTACTCTGTGACATTACATAATTACTTTTTATTTATAAAAACGATATACACTTTTTCTTTTCCGGAAATTGATGTTTTTTATTTATGAATTGAGTGGCCCAACTTGTTTTGTATATGTCTAGTTTTATATAAGCATAAATAGGTTCTATTTAGCTTTCTCTTAACTTCATCTTTGATCTGTAAAACATCTATTACATGAATAACAAATATTGTTCAACTGTTATTAACACTACTTCATTTAACCAGATTAGTTTTGCTAATCTTTACTTTATTTTACCAGAAAATAACTAGTGTATCTACATTGCTTAGAATGACAATCTGAGTATGAAACTGTAGCTGGTTAGGTAAATAAATATCACATTTTATTTAACTGTTAATACTATTGTTTATTCAATATACACATACTTTTCCCCATTTGACTGAAATGCTGCTATCCCACAGTGATTTATTAACAGTAACTAACATATATAGAAAAGGGTCTGTCAAGACTAAACACTACAAAACAATGACGTAATTCTGTACGCATATGTCACGTCAGTCTACGCTGGCACACCTGATTGTGGACGCACACCTCTTGTCAGTAGACGATTTCAGTGCAATTATCCATGCACCCCTGAAAACCTTCTACATCCCCCAGGAAGAGGCGCCTCCTAGTTTGAGAACTCCTGTACTAAATAGTATGTAACACACTTGGTAACTAATGTAAAGGTTCAATCCCCTATAGCGCCAACGAATTCCATTGCTTTTGTTCAGTCTCCAGGTTAAATCAGCTTTGTGAAGTGATTGCCCGGGGTTAAACTTAAGGAAATACTGTGAGTTTGAGTTTGTAGCTTTCTTGTTTCTACAAACAGTAATGTAATTATTATCATAAAAAAGCCGGTCCACAAATATATCACAGGTTTTAACTCGACAAAAGCACGTCAAAATTGTGCTACATTTTTATCAAGAAATTAACATGTTTCAATTATGTTGTACAATAATAATTAAAGGAATGAGCCAAAATGTTAGCTTGGCTTATCGGGTCGCTCAGGACCTGCGTGACCACAACAGTACGGTGGTTAATGTGCGGTTGTGAGTAGGTCAATCACAACCTCACCCCTGCTGCTTGTTCGTATGTTGGCTTAAATATGTGTTCAGATTCTGTAGCAGTCGCCGTCTATACAGGCGCATAAACATCATGCTGTATTTACAACATGTTTAGATTACATGAACTGTACACAGAGGAAATGAAATGAAACGTATAACCAACAATGTTACGCAGCAATGATATAATAACACTAATAATAATACAAACCAAAAGAACTCTTCAATGTAAACACGAAACCCGACATATATAAAATTCATTTAACCACACACAATAAATTAACATCAAATTTTTCTGACAATAACAACATGAAACTTAATGAAAGAATCAGAAAACGGATAAAACTAAACATTGGAAATATGTAAACAAAAGTTAACAGTTAATATAAAACAAGTAACATAAGCAAAAACCTTTTAAAGTCAATTCCTACTTGTGTCAAAAATTGTTTAGATACCCTTTATTATATAATTACAATTAATACAAATAAAGTAACATAACGTATAGGTACAAACAGCTGTTCTACCATAAAACCTATAACATAAAATCTGTTGTCTTATGAAAATATATGTTATCACTTATTTGAAGCCAAATGGGGCGAAGTAACGATATTGCATACCTTGCCCCTTTTGTAAAAGGTTTTCTCTCTTTTAAAACTAAAATAATTCATTATTGAATTTAATTAACGATAAATTATTTGAATACAACTGTATTAACATTAAGTGTCATCCACTATAAGTTTAACAAAAATGTATTTTAACCTTAGTGGATGAATACAAATGGTTTTATCAACGATTGAAATTTGAACAATATTACCATATATATACCGACACACATATATGTGAGCTAATAGAAGAAATTGAAAATTATAGTTATAATATGTGATATTCTTATTGAACTTTATATTTTTTAAAGTGACAGACCCTAACAGATTAGGCAGATTGGAACGCAGACAGCCTATTTATGTTTCCACATCAAGTAACAGCCTCTGTGACGTCACTGCATCCATTCGTAATTACATTAAAGTAAAATGTTTAAGAAACGTAAAATGTCTCGGGGCCGTGACATCAAAGTAAAATTGAAGGTTTTAACCTTCATTACGTGGTAAGTAATGTGAAGGTCCCTGGGTTCGATCCCCGATAGCGCCAATGAATATCATTGCATTTGTATGAAATTATGTGAGTTTGAAGCGTAAATCTTCCTTGACTCCTGAACAACCCAAGTGACGCTTTCTTGTTGCTACAAACAGTAATGTAATTATTATTATAGAAAGATCTGCCCACAAATATTTCACATGTTTCAACTCGACGAAAGCATGCAAAATTGAGCTACATTTTTATCAAGAGATTAACATGTTTCAAATGTTAAATGTTGTACATTAATAAATGAGCGATTGCACAGGATTAAGGGATGAGCCGAAATGTTAGCTTGGCCTATCGAGTCCCTCAGGACCTGCGTGACCACAACAGTACGGTAGTGAATGTGCGGTCCATCACAACCTCACCCCTGCTGCAAGTTCGTAAGTTGGCCTAAATATATGGTCAGATTCTGTAGCGGTAGCCGTTTACACACGCATAAACATTATGATGTATTTACAACACGATTAGATTACATGAACTGTATACAGAGGAAATAAAATGAAACGTGTAACCATAAATTTACTTAGCAACGATATAATATTAATAATAATAATAATAATAATACAAACCAAAATAACAGTTTCAGCCTAACTAAATGGACCTTAGGTCAAAATAGGTCGAACAAATAACAATACGAATGGTATAAAGAACACACATGTAAACACGAAACCAGACAGATATAAAATTCATTAAGCCACACAATAAATTACCATCTGAATTTCTCTGACAATAACAACTTGTAACTTACTGAAAGCATTAGAAAATGGATAAAACTAAACATTGGAAAAATCTGGAAATAAGTAAAAAACAGTTGACAGGTAATATAAAACAATTAACATAAGCGAAAATCTTTTAATGCCAAATCCTACTTGTGTAAAAAATTAGTTTAGGTACTCTTTACAAAATAATTACAATTAATATAAATAACGTAACATAACTTATGCATTCAAACAGCCGTTCTACTATATAACCTATAACATAAGATCTGTTGTTTTATTAAAATATATGTTATCACTTATTTAAAGCCAAATGGGCTGAAGTAACGATATTGCATTCCTTGTCCCTTTTGTAAAAAAACTTTCTCTCCTTTAAAACTAAATTAATTCATTAATTAATTTAATTAGTTAGAATTAATATCTGAATAAAACTGTATTAACATTAAGTGTCATCTACTACAAGTTAAAAAAAAATGTATTTGAACCTTAGTGGATGAATACAGATGTTTAATTAACGATTGAACATTTGAACAATGTCAACATATATATATATATATATATATATATATATATATATATATATATATATATATATATATACCGACGCACATATATGTGAGCTAATAGAAGGAATTGAAAACTATAGTTAGTATTATAGTTATAATACGTGATGTTTTTGTAGAACTTTATATTTTTTATAATGACAGACCCAAACAGATTGGGCAGATTGGAACGCAGACATCCTATTTAAGTTTCCACATCAAGTAACAGCCTCTGTAAACGTCACTGCATCCATTCGTAATTTTGTTAAAGTAAAATGTTTAAGAAAGGTAAAATGCGATCGCGGAACCGTGACATCAAAGTAAAATTGAAGGGTTAGTTTTTCATACGGTCGGAAAAGTCTTGCCTAACAATTAACATTTAAAAAGGCACTACGGGTTTCAACTTTGATGTAAATTAAGCGTAAAGTGCGCACTCGTTATCCACCTCCTCAAGTTGCAAATTTGTCGCAAACGTGGAGAGCGTTCTTAGACGCTGTAAAATCGAATTACCCAAGTTTGACGCAGGTATCGTTTGGAATGATTGAAAACTTCAATATTCACACGCTTCAAGATTATTAAATATCATTCTACAATCAGAGTTTTCCGGGAACATTATCAAAAAGTTTACATTAAAATTACCTATTGAACTTTCCAAAAGGTTTTGTTTCTTATTGTAATCATTGTCCGAAACATTTCACACAAAATAAATTGATAAAACAGAATATAAGAAAAATAATAATTGTCGACGTTAAAATACTACTTTAAAAATCATTACCAACATGTAAAATATATCTAAAAAAATTAAAGTAAATTGCTTCTTAGGTCAACAAAGAAAGATTTTATTTTAGGTACTTTGTATTTTAAAATTATAATTAATATAACTATTTACATACATATGTAAGTAGTACAATAGGGAGCGAAATTAATTTTTAAAATCAATTAGTTACATTTATGGGCGGTGAAGTTGATCGCCTGCACGTGGTGCCCCCTGCTCTCGACTAAAGGATCAAGAGTCTGCGCTATACTCGAGCAGACCACAAGAGCAATAAAGATGAAGATAAACAACATTTTTACAAACGGCCTTTTCAGGGCCCTGACGACGGCCTGAAGCTAACCTTTTGGAATGCCGGGGGCCTAAACCAATCCAAATTATTAGAACTTAAATATATTATTTTAACTTTTGACGCGGATATCTTTATAATAGTCGAAGCTGGTGCATGCACTGACAACACTGTGTTTTGCCAAGTCCCAGGATACTCCCTAGTAACTCTGAAAAGAGCACGACCTGTTGCATCGGGAATTCTTGCCTATGTGAAAAATACAGTCATTGCTGAACATCAAATTATACATGAAATGACCAACGACGATAAGTCAGAGATAATACTTTTAAGGTTTGGAAGCAGACAAAAATGTACAAAGTCTATGGACTTTACAATCCACCTCTAAACAGACCAAGTCTTGAAAACAGCATTCTGGGAATTGTGCAAACACAATCATCACGGGAGGTTTCAACGCACCATCATTAAGAAGGGGTTATGATAGAACAACCGCAGTAGGAAGATCTATAGAGGACTTTGTAGACGAAAACCACCTCCATGTCCAACACAGCGACCCAACGTTTCTGTCCTACATCGGCTCACTGACCAGACCAGATCTTACGCTGCTCCACCCTGATCTGATGACACGTACTAGCATAGAACTGAAAGACCCAGCTAGTGGCTGTGGACACCGTGTAATTAACATTACTGTCGCACAGACCCGACGACCTGCAGCACCTAATAGAAAACCAAGGTGGAACTTCAAGAAAGCCAACTGGACAAAGTTTAAATTGCTCTCCGATGACCTAATAACGGGGTATCTCATTACAGAATGCCCTGACAAATCCACAAAGGCCGTAGCATCCACTATACTTAAATGGGCCTAATTAACTGTGCTTCGAGGACAAGTGAAAAAGCACAGACATTTCTGGTCAGCGAAACTCTCCACCCTGAAAAAGAAACGAAATGACGCCAGGAAAGCTGCTGAAGTTGAAAAGACAAGAGATAGTTGTGTAGAAGTGCGACGAGCGCAAGCGTCCCTCCAACGGGAAATTAAACAAAACAAGCGACAAGCATACAGAACCTTTGTCAGCCGGTTGGACTATAAAAAAGATGGAATAAAAGCACATCGTTTCCTGTCAAGTTTAAACAATCAACAAGTAACTGCATCTGCAGAACCTATAGTATACCACGGCAAACACATCCATGACCCCAAAAAGGTATCGAACGCTTTCTGCTAACACTACGCCAACGTTGGAAAATTAAAGATTCCCAAGCTCCAGAAAAATGAATTCCTAAAGTATCGACACACTACATGTCTATCAGAGGAGGAAAATCAGGTCATGAACGGAAACCTCTCCCTTGCAGAACTAAAGGTAGCTTTATATACTCTAAAGCCAGGAAAATCAGCTGGACCAGACTCCATATTCTCAGAGTTACTGTTACAGCTTGGGAAATCCGTCCAGAAAACTCTCTTGAAGCTTATGAACCTAACTCTGAATAAATTCATCCCTGACCTGTGGCGCAAAGCGGAAATCATTCCTATCCTTAAAAAAGGAAAAAGCTACAGCCATGCGAAGTAAAAAGCTACAGACCCATTTCCCTCACGAGCTGCTGCTGCAAGCTAGCCGAGCGAATGATTGTCAATCGTCTGAGTCCCTTTCTAGAGAGGACCGGTGCCCTGTCAGATGAGCAAGCTTCCTTTAGGAAACATTGTGGCACTATGGACCAAGTTGTGAAGCTCGTTCAAGCAGTGAAGGATGGCTTTCATAGAAAAATGTCGACTGTGGCAGTCTTTGTAGACTTCAAGGAAGCCTATGACAGAATATGGAGGAAGCTTCTGTTGAACAAACTCCAAAAATTAGGAATAACTGGAAAATTCTTAGGATGGATGAAGTCCTTTCTGGCACAGAGTCATGTTCGAGTCCGTTTCCGAGACACAATTTCGTCATTTAAACAGCAACGCAACGGCCTACCGCAGGGAGCAGTACTCAGCTGTATCCTTTTCAATATTATGATAAACGACCTCTTAAAAATAGTAAAAGAAGTACCGGGCATATTAACCTTACTTTTTGCGGACGACCTTGTCTTTTGGGCTTCAAGCGGGACTCCTTCGAACCTGGAAGAAACTATAAATCAAACCCTTAGCAGAGTTGCTGACTGGGCAACTACAACCAAATGGTAGTTAGTGAGAAAAAGACTGTTTTAACTCTATTCACCCTTTCAACTAAGCCGCCAAAACTGAGGATCAAGTTAAACAACAAAACTTTAAACCATGAAGATACTCCACGATATCTTGTCATCACGTTAGACAGGAAGCTAAGCTTTGCAAATCATATTGAGGCAACAGCCGTAAAAGCCACCAACAGAAGCAAACTGCTGAAGAGATTAACAGCAACTACATGGGGTGGTACCCAGGATGTTCTAAATTCAACGTACCGGACCTATGTACGACCAACAATGGAGTATGGAGGAGAGGTGCTCAACCTGGCCAGCTCAAATTGCCTAAAGAAGCTAGAAAAGGTTCAAAATAATAACATGAGTCTCATAACTGCAGGAGCTAAATCGACTCCAATACTAGCTATGGAAATCCAAACAGGACTGGAACCCTTGGAAGTCAGAAGAGACAAATGTCTTCTAAAATTCTGGAAAAAAATAAAAGAACAAATAGAAAGTTTTGGGAAACATTTAAAGCAGCCACTTCCCGCTTCAGAACTCAGATTACTCCAGTAATCAAAGCTCTACAGCTGGAACAAATATATAACCTTTTCCTTCATGCAGAAGCTGCCCCATTAAATCCACACAATCGAGTCTTTGACAACCTACCTTCAGTTTTTCTAAACCTTGTTGACCAGGTGAAACCAAAGTCACAGGCTATGGATATTGAACTCAGGAAAGCAATATTAATGACCATCAACGAACGATTCCCTGAAAGTGACTGGCTTCATGTTTCACAGATGGATCTTCAAACCCTTCAAGTGGAGAAACTGGAGCAGGATATTTTTCAAAATTATTTCAAGGCTCGTTAGCTGTGGGCCTCTGCCGCAGCAATTTTGATGGTGAGGTTGTTGCCATAGGAGAAGCAGCATCATGCGTCATGCGACTTTCGCCGCGGCAGGTTGTATTCCTGATTGATTCACAATCAGCGATTTTGGCAGTTTCCTCTAACACACCAGCTGACTGTACCTTGACCGTGTCGTACAGAGAAAAAATGCAACTATCCCAAGAGGCAGGCTTCAGAATTGCGCTCCAGTGGATTCCCAGCCACGTTGGCACAACAGGGAACGAAAAAGCTGACAACCTCGCCAAGAGTGAGTGCCGCCTAACACAGCCACAAATCAAAATATCACTGGGCTCTGCTTACACCAGGATTCACGCAGCAGCTAAGACGTACTTGAAAACATCACAAGAAAACCTGGCTGTTGGAAAGAAATGGCAAGAACTTTGGACCAACCCCATTCCAAAAAACCTACCTTGACCTATCTGTGTTGCGCTGTTCCGTCTAACCACGGGACACGACTACCTTCAGGCGCACCTTCATCGCATTGGGATGGCGGACACGGTTCGGTGCCCCTTGTGCCAAACAGGAAATATGGATGGAGACCTCCTTCCTGCCTGCCCACAGCTCGAAGCATACAATAGCGACCCAAATACCAGACTCTCCAAGCTCTACTGGTCTGCACGATGCCAAATGGTCGAGTTACCAATGGCAGGCGTTGGATAAAGTAAAGTAAAGTAAGTAAGTTACATTTATTAAATGAATTAATATTTGAAAAAAACTGTATTAACATCAAGTGTCATCCACTATAAATTTAAAAAATATATTTGAGCTAGAGTGGATAAAGAAAAAGAATTTGATTTACGATTGAAAATTTGAACACTATATATAAATATATTTTGGGAGAGTGTGAACTGATAGAAGGAATTAAAAAACATAAAATAAATACAATAATAAAACTAATACATGCGTTTATAGTAGAAATTAATTGAGTTCACTTACTAGTATCTGTATGCGTTTATTGTTTAGACATACAGCAAATATATTATTAGCGATGAATAAAAAGAAACAGTACTCATCAAGTAGAGAGATAAAGAGCCATAATGTCAAGTATCACAAGTAATGAGATAAAAAATGTCAATATTCAATAATTAATGCTTAGGAGATAAAAGTCAAAGTGTGCATTAAATAGATGATAGTTTTGGTTAATTGGAATTTAATCGAATATAAAAGCAATAAAATACATTTAGAAAGTTAGAATGAGTTAGACGAATGTCACTGAGTTAATACTTATAGTGAGTATAAACCTAATAGAATATTAACGTAAAACTAGATTGCTGAAAATGATTTTAAAGTTAAACATGTCTTATGCAGAGCTACACGCTCACACAGACACCTACACGCTCAGTTTGTAAAACATTTACTTAGAATCCCTACTTGATTTTTCAGGTGGGTGAAAATGTTAATTTTTCAAAAATGCAGTTTTTGTGTTGTACGTCTTGCAGTTTTTATAGAAATTACACTAAATTGTATTATCTTGGCAAAAAAAACCAAGATCGTTAAATTCATTTCAACGAGGAATATTATTATTTTATGTGTATAAAAATCGTGTATAACGATCGTATTTAGGACATTATCAATAGAAGAAATCAAGATCACGGATAAAAATCCTTGGTATGATATTTATGGATTGGTGGAAATTACTTTTAGTGTTTAGTGAAGTTTTGGTTACAAGTATACGTTCAGGTAAGCAGTTAGAACTGGTGGAACCACGCCTTGTACCTGATATTTGTATTGTTCACTTGAAGAGTTATATGAACGGCAAACGTTGCGGCTGTTAGCTTTAATTAGGAGATTGTGCGATTTGAATACCTGTCGCGTAAGATGTACACTGTTAATATGAATTTGATGAAGTTTCGGCCGTAGTTTGGTAATTCAATGTTATCGGAAGAAATTGAGGCGGCAATGTTTCCGACAAATTAGGCCCAAGGAAGCGTATAATTAGTGAGGGAGCTCTTAGAGCATGACTTGGCAGGGTTTTATACGTCTCGACGCGGCGTTCGGGAAGAGGCAGATAACTCGTGTTGCGTCAGAGGCTACTGAACAAATAGAAACAGATGTTGATGTACTCGTAACTTGTTATCATTAAACAATTTTACGGGAAAGTAAATGGATGAGGAAGTAAAAAACGTTCTTAGATTAAACAAGTAATATAAACAAAAACTTTTAAAATTCAATTCCTACTTAGATCAACAAAGAAAATATTATTTTAGCTACGTTTTATGAAATTACAATTAATATAAATCAAGTAACATAACCTATGCGTTACAATGCTGTTCTATCACTTAACCTATAGCATAAAGTCAGCCAAATGGGACGAAATAACTATACTTTATACCTTGCCATTTTTGTGAAAAGTTGTTCTGACATTAAAAATAAAATTATTTTATTAAATTTAATTAAAAATTAAAAAACCGCAGTCGGTACCCACTCTACACGCTGGATTGCAATTTCACGGCGTAGGTTTTTTGAAACATTTTCAAAAAGATGTTTTTACTTTACCACATCGGTGTAGGGGCTGAATATCTAGTAAAAATGCAACATTTATTTTTATCAGTCGAAATAACGATTTTCAAATTTCATGTCAACGGTTAAAATAGTTTTTAACAGTTATTACCTTATCGTAATCTCTCTCTCATACATATATATATATATATATATATATATATATATATATATATATATATATAAATGAATGTTTCTATGTACATATTTATGTATGTGCATTATGCGTTACTAAATCTTTATTACGATCGCAATTAAATTTTTGGAATTTGATGAGTATATTGCTGGGAAGGTTTCTAGCGACATAATGTTTTGCAACATGTAATTTTTAATTGCAAAAATAGCATACAATATGATTTTCTACCATATCGTGTCTTATCTTAAGACATTTCGTTGAATTCATTCCAAATTTAGGTTGCTAAGCAACACTCAACAATCTAAAATTATTTTCCAACACATTTCAAACAATATACAAATTATATTGTATATCCGAGTGCAGTTTAATAAATAACATTAAATCAAGAACTTTTATTGTCACACTTTTCACGATCGTCTACTTTAAGTTCAGCTATTAATATGTTAATGTATTCTAAATTAAATTGTATTGATATCAATATACAGGTTATACTAAACCTTTAAATTCATTACTTCAAGCTGAAAATGAAGCTTGGAACAAAATTAAATTTTTTAAAGTGAGTCCTACAATTTGAATTTCATATTTATAGAGTCGTGAAAAGTCTCTCTGTACCTAGAAGTAAACTTTCAAAATCTGATATACGAGCCCAAACCATAGGCTCATATATATATATATATATATATATATATATATATGGTTATATATATATATATATATATATATATATATATATATATATATGTATGGTTATATATATATATATATATATATATATATATAACCATATACGATATAACCATAAGTAACTATTTAATAACTAAATCTGTGTTGACTAATCTTATGCTAATCCATTGAGCCAATTATTGGGGAACAATTAATTAGCAACAATGTTTAAAACTAAACGTTATGTTCAAAAGCATGTCTGTAAAAAATGTTTTATATTATATTTAGTATAAAATTTGTGTTTTAAATGATATCTGAAGATGTCAACGCCCTAAGATGAGCGTGTGTGTGTGTGTGTATGTGTGTGTGTGTGTGTGTGTGTGTGTGTATGTATATGCCTATTATGTACGTGGATAATGTTTAATTATATATTTATTCGATATATATTCACTATAGGAAAATCATTGTCTCTAATACGCGACAAGCCCATATATTGGTAATTTTTCTTTCGAAACTAAGATTTACTAACTTTTATTGGTAATAGTCTATTGCGTTTTTGCGATCTTGCTTCATTTCTAAGTTTTACTGTGATTCATTCGGTAAATCTTAAGTGGTAAATCAGACATATGCAACTTAAACTTAAAGGATGCTCTCGTTTCTAGCATGGGAAAGTATCAAGAATTAGTAACGTTTTTCTCCAAGACTAACATTTACCAACAGTCACTAATGAACCTTGCGTCTTCCAATCTTTAATGGTCAAATCCAGACAAATCATCTGTTATTTATAAAATCTTCACATTTAACAACTCTTGCTGGAAAAGTTTAAGATTTACTAGTAAAGTCATATAAGGGCTTTTACAGTAACAAGCATTGTGGGGAACATGTATACATACAATGCACTCAAGAAGAAGGCGCTGTTTAGGCAATATAGAGTCAGTGGTAGCCGTGGAACGATAGAAGTAAAAGAAATAATGTAAAGTATTTGCAAATAATAAAAAAAATTTGACGTCACGAGCTAAAACCTGATATGCCACAGGTGAACCACAAGTTAAGATGGATGAATGTTTGTCGATTAAAGAGTCGTCTCCAGCCTGAGCCTCCGCTTCTGGTACCAGCTTAATAAACTGCACACAGCAATCGTTCATACAACTTTTAATTACTCCTGAGGTCTTTAAGCTCCGAACATTAATTCGTTGGAACTTCGAGTAGAGTTTCAACTTTTAGAATTAACTTCGTTAAACTGTTGTTATTAATTATGACTCAATCAATCAATTGATGAAATCTAATTTCAGTTTTCGAAGCAAAAGCTATTTGAGTGAGAAGTTTGGTAGAAAATAATTCCACCACTTAATCAATACATCTACGTCAATTATTTTGAGTAAAACTTGTATAAGTCTTTTAAAAGCGGCATATAAATGTATCAAAAAGCAAAAATAACCTAAACCAATATGTTAATTAAAGAGGCGCCAATCTCAGATGGTATTAGCATATACACACAAGTTAACGTCGTAGAGAATCTTATTGAAAAAAAATCCAAATCATTGTTTTAGTTATTCATCTGTGTTCAACCGACAAATCCAGTTATTTCCTCTTTATTTAGAACTCACTATGTACTCGTAGCCACTGCCTCCGTGATATTTTATTTTCATTCTTCTCTGCAACTCATTATTACACTACTAATGTTGTTTTTGTGACACTCAATTACAATGTCAGTAGATTTATCACTTCAATAAAAGATTTCTTGATTTTCCGTTGTTTCCTGATTTTCTTCTTACCTCTTTTATGTTTTGATTCTTAGACCTTTTATTTGTGGTTTTTGCTATTCAAACACTGAAAGAGATTAAGATAAAAAGATTCTTGGTTTCGAGTTAGTTATAATTCAGTTTATATCTTTTTCAACTTTTCGAAAACGGGTTATCATACTCAGAACAATTTTGCTAATAAATCAAAATATGTTTTCTGTATCTAGAGGAAACATTTTAATTTTGTCTTCATCGCGCTAAATTTCTGCTTTGATGTTGAAAATATGTCATCTTCACATTATGAACCCTACCTCTCTGAAAGTGTATAAACCGACATGTGTGAACCATCGGATGATCCCTCACTTGTCCAAACTCTAGTAATGACGTTAGATGCCAGGATATGGTGAAAACAACATGTCAAATAGAAAAATGAAGCGCTCAATAACTAATAAAAGATGCACAGAAACTGAATTAAATAATAAAACCAAATAATTTATTTACTCAGATGCGTTTCAATGAAAAATATTCATCACCAGTGAGTATAGATACTACCAAGTCCATCTTACAAATATGGGGTAAATTAGGTCACATCCTATATCATTCTATACCGTGAGCAAGGCAACGCATACCGGTCAAAACAACAGTTATTACCAATATTTCAAAATGATTACATTAAGTAGATATTTCATTTTTATTTAATGTAATCATTTTGAAGAATTCTAAACAACAGAGGTTTCAAGTTGCAGTTTGTAGTATCACTAAACACTGATGATGATGTATTTGTCATTGAAACGCGTCTGAGTAAATAAAAACTTTGCGAGTGTTCACTTGCCTTTTATTTGCTATTGACGTAACCTCACAAGCTAAGCTCAAGGAATACTTGCTACAAAAGCTCAAGCTTAAATAAATGGAGATGATTTGGCCAATAGGATGATGCGACCTCATTTTCAATTAACGAGTATATTGATGAAGACCGGAGTGGTAGGCCATCTCGCCAGTGATGATTTGGTGAACAAAATGAATGAGAAAATTCACAAGAACCGTCGCTTCACAATCTCGGAGCTTTCAGATCATTTTCTGAAATTTCTCGAAGTCTTGTGCAGGAGATAGTGACAGAAAAACTTGGATATCACAAGTTTTGTGCTCGTTGGATTCCAAAAGTGCTCACCGATGATCACAAAATGAAAAGAATGATTTCTGCCATAGACTTTCGTACTCGGTATGACGTTGAAGGAGAAACATTTTTGAACAGGATCGTTACAGGAGATGAGACTTGGGTAGCCTATGTGAATGCCGAAACAAAACAACAGTCAATGCAATGGGGTCATACCGATTCGATAAGCAAGCCAAAGAAAGCTCGCCAACCTTTTTCAGCGAGAAAATTGATGGCTACAGTTTTTTGGGATGCTAAGGGCATCTTGCTCGTTGAATTTATGGAACGTGGTACGACCATTACAGCTGCAGCTTATTGTGAAACCTTAAAACGGCTACGACGAGCGATTCAAAACAAGCGTCGTGGTCTTCTGACATCTGACATTGTGTTTGTCCATGACAATGCCCGCCCTCACACAGCTCAAAAACAACTGAAATTTTGGAAAAGTTCAAATGGGACGTTTTTGACCACCCACCCCCTACAGACCGGACTTGGCTGCCAGTGATTTCCATCTTTTTCCACACATGAAACAGTGGCTTGCATCTCAGAGGTTTGCGAGTGATGAAGAGCTTCAAAACGCTGTGACAGGCTGCCTACGTTCTCAGGCGGCAGAATTTTTAAAGACGGAATTTCAAAAACTATTAAAATATATGATAAATGCTTGAATGTTTTTGGTGAATATGTAGAAAAGTAGAGAAAAGCTGTAGTTTTAACATGTATATAATAAAGCTTTGTATCTCAACTGGTATATTTTTTATTTCAAAACGGAGGTTACTTGGTAGACCACCCTCGTATAATCTGCTTTTGCTTCATCAACAAGTCCGTAAACTAAGATTCCGTCTCCTCAGCGTCGTGTCTCCCCAGCGCCGTCTTCTCAGCGCCAAGCGTGCTACCTGGCGTAATCTGACAGTTTTGACAACCGAATTGGAGTTCACAAAAGCAAGTAACCGTGGTAATGGTGTGTGCCAAACTGAGCATATTATAAGATCACCCCTGGAATGTCGCAAATTTTGCATGCATTTCCTTGTAGACATAATAGGCCTTGCATTCTAAATGTTGCTACTCAGTAATTGTTGCAACAAATAGTAAATATCTTCTATTACTAGATTCTTTCATTATTAACCACCTTTTATAGAAAGCCTTACTATATTCTTTACAAGCGGCATTCCCATCCACCGGCCTGTCCCACTAGCCACCACATTGTAATGTTTTAAAAATATTTCAACGGAATTGTTTAACATTAGGGATGGGCCGATTCCTAAAATTTTCGATTCCGATTCCGATTCCGATTCTAAAATTTTCCTTTCGATTCTCGATTCTTTAGTCGATTCTCGATTCTTTCATGTTATATTAGCTTACATGCTAGGTCTCTAATAATTAATTTAGTTAACATCTTGGTTATACGGGAAAACCCTTTAAAAGTTCTGTTTCAATGTAATAGGCTACTTAAAACCTTCGACCTTGATTTATCAATAGGAATTTTTAAAACATATTAGATAATACGTGATATTGTTGATAGTTCAACTACATGAACTATTTTACCTGTAAGTTTATATTACTGTACATTATTTTGCTACATTTGTAGCTACTGTGCGGATTTTTTTATCATGTAATAAATAGTTTCATTTGCTATTATAATCGTGTTTATTTTCTTTTCGCTCTTAAATATATTACATTACCGTGAGAGTAATATCTGTCTATAATATAATTGATTGAGGTTAAGCTTTGGAGGAATAATACAGTGTTTCTGTTATCCGTCTATTCGCTCAACCGTCATGACCACGGTCCCGACGGTGACGGTTAATCGAGTTTTTACTGTACTTTTTGTGTGTTTTGTTCTGACATCTATGAATCAGTGGCAGTAAGACACGTGGGGGTGGGAGAGTGTTGTATCGAAGAGAGAGAGAGAGACGAGCGATGTCAAACGACCGGAAATGGTTACGATCTTGATTGTTGTTGCTTCATAAATAATAATATTTTAGTTTAATTTAATCATTTAATTCATCCAAATCAACTAATACAAAAATAAGATATAGTTGGTAATTAATTATTTTTCCAGTAAATTACTCCACACACATATTTTAATAGTTAACAAAATAGGAATCGGAATCGACACTTTTATGAATGAAGAATCGAGTATCGACGATTCCTCGATACCACTAGAATTGACGATTCCTGGAATCGAGAATCGGAATCGGCCCATCCCTATTTAACATAGTTGTGTTTAATCTTTTGTTAAACTCTAAAAATTATTCGCGAATTAAACAAAATATACACAATAAAATAAATTCAATAAGAACTACAGTTAAAAATAAATTTGTTCTAAACAATAAATTTATTAGAATATGTAAACACAACCAATACAATAATGTGATTACACCTCTGTTATTCGGAATAGTTTTTGTTCCAATTATACCCTCATTTGTTCTGCTTTGTAGGCAAAGGGGAAAATAAAACTCTTCAATGGTTTGCAGTAAAATAGGATATTAATTAGTTCCCTTTCATGTCTTTGTTGTTTGAAATGTGAACAATTAAATCCTAAATATGTTTGAACATTTCCAACCATTTAGTTTGAAATTCATTTTAGTCCACTGGATATAGCCGGTCACACAATTGTGTCATGGATACACTCGCACGCAAAACGAGCGAGCTCACACACACACACACACACACACACACACACACACACACACACACACACACACACACACACACACACACACACACACACACACACACACACACACACACACACACACACACACACACACACACACACACACACACACACACACACACACACACACACACACACACACACACATACACACACACACACACAACACACACACACACACACACACACACACACACACACACACACACACACACACACATACACAAACACACACACACACTCACTCACACAAACACACACACAACACACACATACACAAACACACATACACACTCACTCACACAAACACACACACAACACACACATACACACACACACACACACACACACACACACACACACACACACACACACACACACACACACACACACACACACACATACACACACACACACACACAACACACACACACACACACACACACACACACACACACACACACACAAACACACACACACACTCACTCACACAAACACACACACAACACACACATACACAAACACACATACACACACATACACACACACACACACACACACACACACACACACACACATACTCACACAAACACACACACAAACACACATACACAAACACACACACATACACAAACACACACACACATACACACACACACACACATATATATATATATATATATATATATATATATATGTATATATATGTATATATGTATATATATATTTATATATATATATATATATATATATATATATATATATATATATATATATATATATATAAATGTATATGTTATAAACACACATGCATATAGTTATGTATGTGTTTATATATTACAATATAAATATATTGCATAATAATCTATTAACGTGCAATAAATAATGTAGCATGACGTAAGTGTTAAAAACAGCTGCTCTATAAAATATCCTATAACATAAAATCTGCAGTTTTATGAAACCATATGTTATGAAATTAAGGTTAATATGAAGCACGTCCCGTGACGGATAAGATGAAACTTTGTTGAGAAAACATTTATTCATGCTAAGCGATAAGAAGTATTAACTTCAAAAACTAAACGTTTGGAGAACTTTGAACGTATTCGGGAACTATAGACGGTTGTGAAACGACAGAAACTGTAGATTATAAATTCACTAAACACAATTAATAAAAACCCAATAACCAAATAAAATTTATTTGTTAATTATAAAATAACAGCTGACGTACATTTCGGCCAAAGGAAAACCACCTTCAATAGTATTCATTTCTAAATATGGCTGCCCTTGTAACCTAAATGAACATTAAGTTTTGACTTTTAGAGAAATAAAAATCAATTTTATTGTGGTTTTTCGTTTTTATTCAATTCCTTCTGTTAGTTCAAACTTTCTTTTTATATACCTTAATTTAATTTTTAGTCGTTAATAAAATATTTTTTATTCATCCATTGCAGTTACAATATATTTTTTTAAACTTGTAGTCGATGAGACTTGATGTTAATACAGATTTTTCAAAATGAAATTTAAATGAAATATTTTAGTTTTATATGGTATAAGAACTTCTCACAAAAGGGCCAACGTATGCAATATAGTTATTTTGTCCCATTTTGCTTAAAATAAGTGATAACATATGATTTCGTAAAACAGCTGATTTTATGTTATAGGTTGTGTGGTAGAACTGTTTTACGCTTTTGCTACTTTCTTTATATTAATTGTAACTATTTAATAAAAAGTAACTAAATTAAAATTTATCTTTGTTGACCTAAGTAGGAAATGTCTTTAAAAACATTTTGTTTTTATTACTTGTTTTTAATTTATTGCGTATATTTATCATACTTTACCTGCATATAAAATCAAACCATACAGAAAAAAGTAACCTAATACCTAATGACCATTAATTAAGTAAATATTAAACACCCTTTAAATCTGTATCAATACATGTAGCAGTAATTACAGCAGTAATTACTACTGGATGCACAGAATTAAAATATTCACTATATCATGCATTCAAAGTGAAAAACGTTACTTTAATTGGAAATCCTGACATAATTAAACAAGAAAATCTCAATGCAGAGAGCTCTGCGTCGTTATATTTAATCGCTTTAGCAAGAACAAAATAGAAAGTCTTAGTACATGAAACTTGAAGACAAGTGAATTTTGTCGGCGTGAGATTCTCTCTTTATTTTACCTAAATAAACCTCCCGGAATTTCCTAACCATATCTTGTATTAAATTTCCAAGTAGGAATAAATATTTTATAAAATTGCTTACATTGCTGTATTAATAACGTCAGTGATTTTTTGTTATTCAGCTCGATTATGTTATAATTATGTAATGATTTATTAATAATGATTTTAAACCAAACTATTGTACAGTATGGGATTTATTCCTTATATAGTTCCTTCCGAGGAAGAGCACATCCTTCTAAAGATTTTCAAGAAACTCTGATCGGGAGTTTACATCACAGGGTGAAGATTACTTACGATTATTTAACTAATTGAGCCGTTTAACTAATTTCATTAATAAATTAAATTAATTTTTGCATACTTTAATTATTCAAAGGAGTTTGTTCGTGTTTATGGATTAGTTAATTTAATTAATGGAGTTAGAGATTGCTCCTTATTTGGATTTACTTAAATTCTAAGAAAGTTATTTCTTTTATAAAATGTTTTAAATACTTAATTGTAATACTTCATGCAGATTAGGATAAAATCATTTAGCTAGATAATGTTATTACATTTTCATACATTGGTAGAGTATGAAAACATATTGTTTAATATGTGTTTGATAATATGGAAATAAAATCGCAAATAGGAAATAAAAATACTATATAAAAAAATGTTAAGTAAATTCTTGCTTTGGTCAACAAAGAGTAATTTTATTTTAGTTACTTTTTATTAAATAATTACAATTAATATAAATATGTATAGACAAGAGAGAATTCCATTACTGAATAGCAAAATATAATGCGAAATGAATTAATAAAATTAGTTAATTAAATTCAATAATGAAATAACATATGAAAAACTGTTTTAACACCAGGTGGCATCTACTACAGTTGAAATAAATTGTACTTGAACTTGAGTAAATGAATAGAAAGTATTTTATTACCGATTGAAAATTTGAACAAGATTTTTAAAGGGGAGTGTGAACTAATAGATGAAAATGAATAACCTATTCTACCACATAACCTATAATATAAAATCAGCTGTTCCATGAAATTATATGTTATCACTTATTTTAAACCAAACGGAACGGAGTAACTATATTGCATACCTTGCCCCTTTTGTGAAAATTTGAGCAATGTGTATAAATATATATATATGATCAATAGTTACTATTTGGAGTATATCCGTTCATTCCGCAGTCCATAAATTCGCATATCGGACGTTTCGCTAGAATCTCATCCAGCATTGACTAGGTGAACCCAATAATAGTAGACTCGCTCTTCTACTGTTGTTGGGTTCACCTCGTCAATGCTGGATGAGATTATAGCGAATCGTCAGAACTGCGAATTTATGGATTGCAGATTGAACGGATGTACTCCAGATAGTAACTATTCATTATATTTATCCATCCGTGAAGGAATACGTATCAGCATATATATATATATATATATATATATATATATATATATATATATATATATATATATATGTAGGGTGAGTGTGAACTAATAGTAGTAATTGAATTATAAGGATAGAAATATTTCCTTTCCTCGTGACACAACTTTTATAAAGGCTGGAGTGTTATATTCGGGAAACTTCAACTGCGAGTGTTTGATATTCAGGGACAGATGCATTTGAAAACAAGATAAGAAAACAAAACTAAATCGAGATTTAGACTCGAACAGAAAACATACTTAATGTGTCACTAGGAGAATATATATTGCCGTTTTCAACAAACATATTCAAGCAGAATTTATTTCTTTAAAAAGATTTTCCTATATGTTTTCATTTCTTTCGTCTCGAAAAAATATTGTGCAACTGTATGATTTATTTCTCAGCTGTTTTGACTTAAAAACGTTTTGAAGCCTATTTTTTTTTTTAATTTGAAAGAAATTAAAGGATTTGTTTGAAATATAAATTTCCTTGTTTAAACATTATATATATATATATATATATATATATATATATATATATATATATATATATATACATCTCAATGCGTATATAAAACCAGATATATATAAATCGAATATGGCCACTCATTGTAATGCAAATAACCATAGTTTTCCAGACATACAAAATATGAATTTAATCAAACATATTAATAAGGGTTTGAAAATGAATGTTCTGGAAAACCTATATATCTACAAGCATAAATTAAACAACATACTTAGTAAAGAACAGTCCCAAATTAAATCTAAACATAACACAATTTTTCATGTTTTAGATAGAATTTAAGATTTTATCAAACAGATAGTTCATTTAATGTAAAGCAAATAGATTAAAGAAATAAGATATCAGTGGTTTATGTACATAGTGCAATCAATTAGAGTAATGTTTAAATAATTTTACAAACCATGTTAGTAGGCTTTGAGAATGCTGGAACTATACTCCGGCGAAAAGCTTCAGCATAATTGTAAATGTTGAATAAAATATATCTTGATTATGAACTTTTTGAAGTTATTTAATAATTATAACAAATCAAGAAAAAATAATCATCTTTATTATAATATAATTGCCTATCGGGGTTTTTGATGATATAATAGTGATGAATGTGCTATGGATATATTCTATTGAAGAATTTATATTTGGAGTAAATTATGATACTTTGGATTATAGTTGGTGTAAATTGTAATACTTTGGTAAGTCAAGAAGTAAATACAGATTGGCAAACAAGGTCATCTTTTATCATAATACGAATGGAAATCACTGACAATAAACTTTTACAAAATAAATTCAATCAACCTATATACACAGGTATATATAATGACAATATAAACAGTATTATAAATTGGATATTGATGATAATAATAATAATTAAGACTACAATTGGGAGTATATAAATATAGATTGATTATATAAAAAATAACAATTATAAGATTTTAATTCGAAAATATGAAAATTATAAATATTTAGATAACAATAGTAGTATGGTAATTTCATGTTAACATGGCAAAGATATAATAGATTGTAAACTTTTATAAATAACAGTTATAATAATTTGATTTCAGATAATTGATAATACTGATATTTTTATAGTGGAATTATATTACTCATATTTAAAATATTATTTTATAAACAATTAAATAATAATTTTATTATATTAAGACAATTATTAAAAAAAATAATAATTGATATTAACTAGTTTATAAGAAAAAAAAAAAAAAAAAAAAAAAAAAAAAAAAAAAAAAAAAATTATTATTGTTACGGATTATTTTAACTTTAGATATTTATTACTGATAGAATTAATATGGACAAATAAGTTTTAACGATAAATGAATGAATTTATTTACAATATTTTATGAAATAAGTATATAAAAAAAAAAAAATTTTAATAATAATTACAAAAATTTTAAAATATTGACTCTATTGTAATAATTTAGAATAAGAAATTTATAGGTATTTTATATTAATGTTAGTACTGTGCTGAATTGATTGCACTATGATTTCTATGAAAGAAAATAATTTTAATTCAACTAAAATACTAAACTTATATCAAAAAAAGAAAATACAATTAATGAACAATAACTGTAATATTTTCTTTAACAAAAAATGTATACAATATAATATAATACCTAATTATGCTTAAATTTACATAAAAAATAAAAGTACAGCAGCACAAAAAACTAATATTATGGCAGAAAAAATTTGGATTAAAAATGAAATTAAAGAACTATATAAAAAGCAAAATAATTTAACAACTGATATATATAAGTTACATTTAGAATTAACAAAATCTTTACATATTTTGAATTGGAATAGGAAATATCACAAAATACATGAAACAATTATAAAACTTAGGAAGATAAAAATAGAAAAAATTAATAAAAAAATTAATATTTTATTGAAAAATAAAGAAACAAATAGGACTCCTATAAAAATATTTCATAAATTTGCACCTAATCTAATTAATTTAACAAATGTACAATTTAATAATAATGAAGTAAAAAAATTAGAAAACATGAACAAAGTAAATATAAAAAGAAATATTATTAGAGATTTAGATAACATAATTGTAGATACTGAAATGGCGATTAATAAATTAAATGAAGAAGAACAGGAAAATATAAGAATTGATGCAACCTATGAGATAACTAAAATAATAAAAAAACATAATAATAATAAATTAAAAAATGATGGTAATAAAATACAATCTTTACATATCAATAATATAAAACAAAAAATAATTGATAATGAGTTAGCCATAGTAAAAGCGGATAAAAGTAATGCGATAGTAATTATTAATAATCAAGAATATATAAATAAAAATGAAAATTATATTAAAGATAATAATTTTATGATGCTAAAAAAAGATCCTACGGTTCAATATCAAAACGAAATAAAAAATATGATAAAAAATTCATATAAAATGTTTACGAAAAAAAATATTAATGAAATGATAAATGATCTTCCTAAAATACCAATAATAAATGGACTAATAAAATTACATAAAAATGACAAACCAATACGACCTTTAATTAACTTCAAACTAGCACCATCTTATAAAATATCTAAAATTATATCATGCATATTAAAAGACAAGATAAAATTAAACAATAGATATGCTATTAAAAATACATATGATTTAATTGATAAAATTAAAGATATAAAAATTGATAGTAAAACTAAATTAATTTCTTTAGATATTAAAAATATGTACACTAACATACCATTGAAGGACACATATAAAAAAATACATGATAAATTAAATTTAAATTTAAAAGACAAAGAAGAAATTCATGAAATAATAAATACCGTAAAAATAATATTAGAACAAAATTATTTTACATATAATAAAAAAAATATATAAACAAAAGGATGGTTTGGTAATGGGTTCTCCATTATCATCTATAATCTCCGAAATATTTTTACAAAGTTTAGACAATGACATAATTGAAATCATAAATAAATATGACAAAAATGGAATATGGTACAGATATGTAGATGACGGAATTTATATTTCTACAAATAATGGCATAAATTTACATTTAATAATTGAAGAAATAAACAACTTGCATCACAATATAAAATTTTCCCACGAAATTGAATGTAACAACACACTTAATTACCTTGATATTACAATATATAACCAGAATGACAAATTAGATTACGCAATATATAGAAAACCCATGATTACTGATAATATTATACCAAACCATTCCAATCATCCATATAATCAAAAGATGGCATGCTTTTACAACCTATTGTATAGAATGTATAAAATACCATTAAATAAACAAAATAGAAAAAATGAATTAAACATAATATATCAATTAGCTTCAGTAAACGGTTATAAAAGGAAGACTATAGATAAATTGAATAGTAACGTTCAGAATAAATTACTAAATTATAACAGACAAATTATAAGTAAAAATGAAACAAAATGGACTAAATTTATTTACACGGGATATGAAATTAAATCACTTGAAAAGTTGTTTAAAAATACTAATATTAAATTTGCGTTTTATACAAACAATACCATCAATAATCGTATTTTAAATCAAAGTAATCACACTATTAAATTAGATTTATGTGGGATATTTAGCATAAATTGCCAAGATTGCAATAAAAATTATGTAGGTCAAACAAAAAAGAAAATAAAGGATCGCTACAAAGAACATCTCAATGCGTATATAAAACCAGATATATATATAAATCGAATATGGCCACTCATTGTATTGCAAATAACCATAGTTTTCCAGACATACAAAATATGAATTTAATCAAACATATTAATAAAGGCTTGAAAATGAATGTTCTGGAAAACCTATATATCTACAAGCATAAATTAAACAACATACTTATTAAAGAACAGTCCCAAATTAAATCTAAACATAACACAATTTTTCATGTTTTAGATAGAATTTAAGATTTTATCAAACAGATAGTTCATTTAATGTAAAGCAAATAGATTAAAGAAATAAGATATCAGTGGTTTATGTACATAGTGCAATCAATTAGAGTAATGTTTAAATAATTTTACAAACCATGTTAGTAGTCTTTGAGAATGCTGGAACTATACTCCGGCGAAAAGCTTCAGCATAATTGTAAATGTTGAATAAAATATATCTTGATTATGAACTTTTTGAAGTTATTTAATAATTATAACAAATCAAGAAAAAATAATCATCTTTATTATAATATATATATATATATATATATATATATATATATATATATATATATATATCCCCGCAGGGGGTGCGGACTAGCCGCACCTACGAGGGATTTGGCGTCCCTCGCGGTACCCTAGCCTAACACTACACCACTCACAAAAACATACACACACACATACACACACCAACACAATCTATACACATTTCAACACTTACATCTTCGCTTAGGGAATTTTGACTGGTCAGAACCGTTGCGCGTTGGGAGTGCTGAAAAGTCCAGAGCGTGACAAACTCTGGTCTGGGACGCTGATGTGAGCTTGCTCTGCCGAAGACGTAAGCGCGGTTTCTGGTCTACCAGCCGTTTCGGTCCTTGGTCAGGGAGTGTCCGCGGTGCATGGGTGTCGGAGCCTGTGCACAGTATTACGAGTTCTCGACTGATGCCCATCCAGTCGAGCTAAGGAGAAAATCTATAGGCCTCAGAGTTCTGAGGATTGGAAATGATCTTATTGTGATCCAAGGGTGTACCCGTTCCTATAGTCTCGCCCGTAACGCTTGACACGATGGCTGGCTTAAAAAATTTATGGATTCAAAAACCCCGTCAAATATGACTAGTTTAAAGAGAACACGCCAGGATTCTCCTGACGATCATATTAAAAAGGATTTGAGTAAAAAGTTGATGGAGGCAACGTCGCAGACATTGCCATCAGCAAAGTATTTAGATGTTTCTAGTGCCGAAGAAGGGAAAGATGTTTCCAAAGTTTCTCCCTTCCTTATTAACAAGGCTATTACTGCTTGTGCTGGAGGCCCAGTAGCCTCTATTAAGAAACTAAGAAACGGAACACTGTTAGTTGCGACTTCCACCGACAGAAAAACTCGTTCTCTATCAAAAATGACCTCCTTCTTTGACCAGGTCATGGTATCTGTGGCTCCCCACAGATCCTTAAATTACTCAAAGGGGGTCATCACATGTAGGAATTTAATGTACCTTCCGGTTGATGAAATTAAGTCCGAACTGTCTTCTCAGTCAGTTACGGACGTTGTCCCTATCATGAAAATGGACAAAGGAGAAAAAGTAGCAACAGCTTCTTTTATCGTCACATTTGGAAAACCGGAAATACCCGAATACTTACATGCAGGTTACCAAAGGCTCTCAGTGAGACCATACGTGGCTAGCCCTAGGCGCTGCTTCAAGTGCCAGCGATTTGGGCATATCAGCTCTACGTGTTCGAAGCAGAACGTATGCGGTATATGTAGCGTTGAATGCCATGATGATAAGGATTGTGTTAATTCTCCGAAATGCGCCAACTGTGGTGGTGACCACCCAGCGCGATCCTACAACTGCCCTACCTTTAAGGAAGAGAAAGCTATCCTAGGCATCATGGCGAAAGACAAGTTGTCGTTTCCAGAGGCCAAAAAACTCAGCCAAAGACAGACAGTAAGACTTATGTCGCTACCCTGACCGCTTCAAAATCGTCTTGTACCAACTGTGCTGAGCTGTCCAAGAAGATTGAAGCTCTAACCGAACAAGTGTCTCGCCTTTTGTGCTTAGTCACAAATGGTCCGTCTTTGAATTTGGTACAACCTGCAGCAACGGATAGTGTTTTGCCTCGTGTACCTGTCCCTTCCACTGGGGGGATTGGAGCACGAAATAAATCACTAAGCGAGCCTTGTGTTTCTGTGCAGAAGATATTATCAACGGGTAATAAACCTTCTGTGCAGAAGACGTTGGAAAAATCCAAACCACGGAAACCAGTGTTACGTCAGACCACATCGCCTCCGTCGTTACCGGGTATTAAGAAAAATGCTAACAAAGGAGGGAATGTAAAAACTACCCCTCCTAAACCCAAAACTTCCTCAGATTCCATCCCTGAACGGGTGGATATGGAATCTGAGAAATGTAAGCCTGAGACGTCTAAAAACGTCCCAGGCAAGAAAGGAGAGAGCACCAATGGATGTCAAATAAACCCTTTGCTAAGCTAATAAATGTCTTTGCTTAGGAAGTCAGTGATACAATGGAACGTCAACGGTGTTAGGAGTCACATAGAAGAACTTAAAGTACTCGTGCGAGATGTGTACCCAATGTTTGTATGTCTACAGGAGACACATCTCCACGCATCGCATAATTTCCATTTAAGGGAGTATTCAGTTTTTAGATCGGACTTCGTTACAGAAGATCGAGCTAGAGGTGGCGTAGCCATCCTAGCCCGTGACTGTATCGATGCTGTTTCTCTAAACTTAATAACTCCTTTACAAGCAGTAGCCGTTCAAATAGCGGTCCCGTATAAAATCACTGTGTGTTGTGTCTACTTGCCACCACAAGAAAACCTGCATCACAGTGATTTAGTGAATTTAATAAGCCAGTTACCAACTCCGTTCTTATTGGTAGGGGATTTTAATACCCACCATTCGTCTTGGGGATCTCCGACTAGGAACTCTCGAGGTGACCTTGTTGAGAGTGTGAGAACGGAACTGGACTTATGTCTGCTAAATGACGGTTCGCCTACCCATTTAGCAGCATCTACTGGTGGATGGACAGCTGTTGACCTATCGATTTGCAGCCCTCAATTAGCTACTAGATGCACATGGTCGGTACTCAACAATTTGTATGGAAGCGACCATGGGCCTACTAAGATCAGTTTATGTGACTCCCAACCCTGTTATGCTCGAAATCCCAGTTGGATTTTGCGAAAAGCCAACTGGGACTCATACTCGAATTACCTTGTATCACTTGACATGGATTATTTGTCACCCATTGATGAAAATATAGAAAATATTACGAAAGCAATTTTAAATGCCGCTGAAAAGACCATTCCGAAAACCTCTACGCATCCACGCCGACCGCCTGTGCCGTGGTGGAACGATGAATGCACAGAAATCCTCCGTTTACGACCAAGAGCTCTTAGGAAATTTAAACGACACCCAACGAATGGAAACCTTCAGGAATATAAAATACTCCGTGCGAAAGCACGGAGGATATTTAGGCTGAGTAGAAAGAACTCTTGGGAACAGTACATTAGCACAATTAGACGAACAACTCCGTCTTCCACAGTGTGGAGGAAACTAAGATCAGTTTGTGGTACTTCCACTCCGTTGCCAGCCATTGCGCTGAAGCAACCGGATGGAAGAATAATCTCAAACCGTGATGATATTGCTAATGTACTTGGTAAATCATTTTCTAACTTTTCTGCTACTACAGCCTATAATAGATTATTCCAGATTTATAAACTGAAGGAAGAAGCAATACCGTTTACTGTTGGGTCGTCTGGGGACTCTCCTTTAAACACTCCTTTCTCTATAGGGGAATTGGAGTCAGCTCTTGCGTCAACGAAGGATTCTGCACCAGGTCCTGATTCCATTGTGTACTCCATGCTAAAACATCTACCATCATCGGCGAAACTTGTCCTCCTTCGAGTATACAATCGTTTATTCGAGGAGCGCTCTTTCCCCGATGCATGGTTAGAATCGACTGTAATTCCTCTTTTGAAGCCAGGTAAAGAAAAAACCAATCCCAGTAGTTATAGACCTATATCCCTTACAAGCGTCTTATGCAAACTACTGGAGAAGATGGTCAACCGCCGTCTTGTCTGGTACCTAGAAACCAATGACCTTATTTGCAACGAACAGTGTGGTTTCAGGCAAGGACGATCATCCGTTGACCTATTGGTTTTGTTAGAATCCGCTATTCAAGAGATGTTTCTCTTGCGTCAAACACTCGTTGCTGTTTTCTTCGACCTTGAGAAGGCATACGATATGGCATGGAAAAGAGGAATTCTGAACACTTTAAAATCGTGGGGTATACAAGGAAATGTCTTAGCATTCATAGCTAACTTTCTTTCAAATAGATCTTTCCGCGTTCGTCTTGGAGGCACGTATTCAAACAGTTATAAACAGGAGAATGATGTACCGCAGGGCAGCGTGCTGAGCGTCACGCTATTTGCCGTTGCAATAAACAGTATCACGAGTTATATACGATCTCCGGTTCACTGTTTACTCTTTGTAGATGACTTTTGTATATATGTGCCAGCTCGTAGTATGGCAACTGCGGAAAGATCTTTGCAGTTAGCAATAAGTAGATTAGAGGAATGGTCAAGAACTACAGGTTTTAAATTCTCTGCTTCGAAGACCCAGTGTGTAGCATTTAGTCGTCGTAGGCAACACCAGGAGCCGACCCTTTATCTTCATGGGATTCAACTTCAAACCACGGATAGTGTTCGATTTCTAGGTCTTTTATTTGATAAAAGACTCTCATGGATTCCACATGTTCGTGATTTGAAGGTGAAATGCAATAAGAAATTGGATATGTTAAGAGTCCTTAGTGGTACGAATTGGGGAGCAGACAGAACTAGTATGCTTCGCTTTTATCTCGCGGTCGTTAGATCGCGCATTGATTATGGCTGTCAAGCCTATTCATCCGCACGACCTACAGTTCTGAAAACTCTCGATGCTGTCCACCACTCTGGACTTAGACTTGCTACTGGTGCATTTAGAACTAGCCCAATCCCTAGTCTTCTTGTCGAGGCTGGGGAACCCGCTCTTTCAAGACGACGTCAGATGCTACAAATATCTTACGTTTCTGTTCTTCGAAGCAAACCCAACCACCCGGCATTTGAAAGAGTCTTTAATAATACGCTAAATCAAGTGTACAATACACGTCAACGTTCGACCGCTCCATTTGGCATACGAACGTTAAGAATATTGGATGACCTTGAGTTGCAACTTCCAACTATGTTTGAACGACAAATGTGCTATCTACCTCCATGGATAATAAAAACGCCGCACTTCGATTTCTCATTGTCCAGTTATATAAAACACGATACTCCTGTTGTGGTCTACCACCAGGAATTTTTATCCATTTATAAATCTCACCAACACAGTGAAATTATTTTCTCTGATGGATCTAAACTGGACAATGGCGTTGGGTGTGCGTTTTATGCATCTGGATGTACCTACACGTACGAATTGCCCTCAGCTTGCAGTGTTTTCACGGCAGAACTATTTGCTATTTTTAAAGCTTTGACCGTCATTCATTCTCGATCCTCGCATTATCTTTTGTGTTCGGATTCCAAAAGTGCTCTTCAGGCTCTTCAGGATGTTTTCTCTAGCAACCCTTTAGTTGGGGACATTTTGTGTGCTGTACACAGGCTTCAATTGAGGGGTGTGGGGGTAACTTTCTGTTGGGTTCCTGGACATTGCGGAATTCTTGGAAACGCAAAAGCGGATGAAGCGGCGAAGAAAGCTACAAGTTTGGTGCCTATTACTCAACTAGTTATGGCATCTGATTATGTGTGTTTCGCGAAACATTTATTGCTCGCTGCTTGGAATGACGAGTGGCATACCGTTATTGAGAATAAGCTGAAAGAAATTAAAGATACCGTCCGTCCATGGAGGTCTTCAATTCGTTCAAAACGTAGGGAGGAAGTGGTGGTTACACGCCTTCGCGTTGGCCACTCTTTTGCAACTCATGGATATTTGATGAGTCGTGAAGATCCACCAATATGCCAATATTGCGGTGATATCTTCACAATAAAACATATTTTAGTAGACTGTGTTAATATAAGCAATATTCGTGACCTTTTTAATTTAAAAGGGAGTTTGAAGGTGGTGCTAAGGGACGATGCCTCGGCCATTGACCGAGTCATCGCTTTTTTGCACCACTTGAAAATATTTTTTTAAATTTAATACATAAATATATATATATATTTTTATACATATAATTCTCTGTTTCTTTTATTTATTTTAATTTAATTTATTTTGTGTTCTTGTTATTGTTATTGAGATTTATTTATTGATAAATTGTTACCTATTATTGTTTTACATATTGTTGTTATTTATTTACTGTATATTGTTTTTTGTTGTAATTTTGTTATTTATTATTGTTATAGATTTATTGTTGTTTTTTGTTATTTATTGTTGTTGTTTTTTGTTTTGTAATTTTTGTTGTATTTAAATTTATTTGGTTTTATTTAAAATATTGCGTTGTTCCGTGTTAGATTTAGTTTGGCGATGATAACCACAAATGGTTTTTCGCCAGGAAAAAAAAATATATATATATATATATATATATATATATATATATATATATATATATATATATATAACTGATCTATTACAGCTTTCCGCCCCAATTTCCAATTCTTTCTGTCATATGTTAATGTGTCATCCAGGTTTTCTGCAGTCATTGCTTTGTCAATGACGTCACACCATCTCTGTCAATCTCCTCCCTTGTATTTCTATCCATGTCCATTTCCATACGTATTTCTTCCTTTCTGAGCCTATCAAGTCTCACTTTACCTCAGCCTAGTCGCAAATAGTCCATTCCCATCACCATTAGTTTGTTACTATTAGCTTTGTTAACACCCCACAACTCTGGTCTATAGAGTTAAATGCGTTGAACAATACTTTTATAAATCCGTTTCTTTAGTTCTTTTGTTACCTATTGATAAATGCAGTAGTTATCCGATAGTAAATAGGTTTTTATCTATTGATAAATATATAGATACAGATATATATATATATATATATATATATATATATATATATATATATATATATATATATTAAATATGGTGATATGTTTTCTTGTAATATAGTTAATAAATTAAAAACATTTCAAAAACAAGAATACTTTAATGCATATATTATTAAAAGCTTTTTGCCGATAAAACAGTACCAGCATTTTCAGGAAAATAATTATCCAACAAAATATTTTTGAATAATATATGCATTAAAAGTATTCTTGTTTTTAAATGTTTTTAATTTACCAATTATATATATATATATATATATATATATATATATATATAAACGTTATCTAAAAGTTTGTATAACAGATGAAGCCACCTCTCCGTCCCCAATTTCCAATATCTTGTAATATCTTAATGACTCTTCTATGTTTCTTGTAGTCAATGCTCAATTGATGTCATGACGCCAACTTCCTGGTGTTTGTCCTCTCTTTCTTTTCTCAGGGAAAATCCTTTATAGTACTTTTAGGGACCACCTGTCTTCCGCCATTCTCTTTATGTGTTCAAACATGCTAATTGCCTACTTTTGATCTCCTGCCTTGTATTTCTATCCATTTCCATTTCGTTGCGTATTTGTGCATTTCCGAGCTGTTAAAGTCTCGCTTTTTCACTCCTGATTTCATCCTCACTACCGCCTTTCTTCTTAAATATAGACCCTAGATATTTGCACGTTTGTACCCTTTGACTTCGCTATAGGCTAAGGTTGCGAATCTCGCCTTTGCCTGCTGTTAGATATTTACGCTTAGGAATGTTCATTTTAAGCCTGCTGCGTCCTGCAGTTTTCTTATCATATAACTAAGATCTTGTTAGGCTCCCGCGGTCACGATTTAAGCAACCGCGAAGAATAGTGTAAACAGCTCATCTTCTCCCACCCTTATTCCTATACTTTGGGATTTTATAATAGGAACAAGTTTGTTAGTTTATAGTTATCAATGTTATAGTAATAAGTTATTTGTTTACAGTGGGCAGCAGGTACTTGAAGGGAAATCGTTAATCTGCTCACGTGACTCGCTAACATACTCAGGGGATGTATTGCCTTTCTGGGAATATAAAGGTAAGTAAGACATATTACGTATTGATAATTCAAAGGATAAATTTTGATAAATATTCATACAATAAATTTTAAAATTAAAATGTAGAAGTTGGAGTAAATGTCAAGTAATACGAATGTGTAATCTATTTTTTTTACACTTTACTTTCTTGAGACAACAATGTTTAAAAAATGTCTTTTGTTTCTTAAAATGGTTACTATATTAGGCACTATAGATTTTTAAAATCAATATAACATGTATCGTGTTTTATTTTATTTTTTTTTCACAGCATTTAAAAAAAAATCCAAAAACTATATTAAATTATTGCATAGTATAGTACTTTTTACCACCTTGGTGTAATTTAGTTCTTTTCCTTAAAATTTTACCTAACGTTTTATTAAAATCTTGATGTACTTTTCGATTTGAAAGCAGTCATCTTCAAAAGAAAATATAATACCCATGCAATAACCCTTGCAGGAACAATTTCAACATTTTGTATACATTATAAAATGTAGTATGTATCTAGCAATGATGTTATTTAGGCGATTTTATTACCCCTTGTATTTTTATAATCAATATACTTTCGTTACTTTACTTTATCCAACGCCCATCCGTGGCTGTTCTGCCATTCGACGTCGAGCCTCCCAATATAGACTGACTATAATCTGCGGTGTTGACTGTAGTTGGGGACATAGGAAGAGATGTTCGCCATCCATTCTTCCTACTTGGCACAGGGGGCAGGTATCTTCATCTGCTAGGCCGATTCTATATAGATGGGCTCGAAGGTAGTCGTGCCCCGTCAACGTGCGGAAAAGGGCCACGGATATGTGTCTTTCAATGTTACGTGGTATTCCGTCAGTTGCCAGGCTCGCCCACGTCCTTCCTTCGCTTTCATTCTTAAACTTCCCGGTAGTTTGGCGTGAAACGGTGATATCAATGTGGTTACTGGCGGATCGCAGGGATTGAGCCTCCGTGGGTTGCGGCATCATGGCTCCCTGCTTCGCGAGCCTGTCAGCCTTCTCATTTCCCACTATGCCAATGTGTTTCGGGGTCCATTGGAGCCATACTGTCCAGCCAGAAGATACCAAGCTAGCGAGTGCAGTGCGACAGTTCATGGTTCTCTGACAGTCTGTAGGCGTGAGTAGTTAATTGCGGCACTTGGGCAAAAAATAAACCTAATTGGCCTGTACGTCACCGGTGAGTATAGGGGTAGTTTTGGAAGACAGAGGGGGTTGGTGTGGCCTTGATCCTAGCCCTTGGGGTGGCTTTGACCACGTTTAGAGGGGTGGGGGTTAGTTTTTCGAAAAAAAATATATTCTAACCCACTAACCTAAGCTAGCCAAATTGCATCTAACCTAACCTACCCCTAGGTGTAGGGGAGGTCTCAGCTACGTTCAGGACCTTCCCCGAGGGTAGCTCCGGGGGTAGATTCGGAGTTGGGGGTAGGTTTCGAAAACATTTTTGAAAAATGTGTCCTGACTGATAGGGTGAGTTTAGAGTGTATTATCGCCATGGTTGGGGGTGGGTTCACCAAGGGGTAGTTTTTAAATAATATATGAAATTGCCAAAAATCGATCGGTTGGATCAAATGACCGTACGGGATATGTCTAGAGTCCAGTATGGACTGCTGCGGGGGCGGGTTCAGCAGGGGGTTGTTTTCAGATTGCCAAAAATGATCGGGGTCTTAGGTAAAAGTCACCCTGGAGTCGTGCTCGAGGTAAAGCCACCTAGGAGCCAGGCCTTAGGTAAAGCCTTCCCGAGGCCGGCCCTTAAGTATAGCCGCCCTCGAGAAGGGCCTTAAGTAAATTCACACTAGAGTAAGGCCTTAGGGGGGGTTGTCTTTAATAATATATGAAATTGCCAAAAATCGATCGGTTGGATCAAATGACCGTATGGGATATGTGTAGAGTCCATTATGGACTGTTGCGGGGGTGGGTTCACCTGAGGGTTGTTTTCAGATTGCCAAAAATAATCGGGTCCTAGGTAAGAGCCACCCAGGAGCACGGGATATGATTACCAAACTCAAAATTTGTCTATGCTACTAAATTAATAAACAATGCGAGCCTTATCGTTTGAGGGAATACCCGTGGCCTACATAACCGGTGACCGTGTGTTGGACATGTGCAAACCCGCAGAGATAACACATTATCTTGGAGGTAGAGCCACCCAAACCTCAGGTATAGCATCCCTGCAGCGTGGACTTAGGTAAAGTCAACCCAAAGCCGGCCCTTAAGTAAAGCCACCTGGAGAAAGGCCTAAGCTAAATCTACCTCGGAGCCTGGCCCTAGGTAAAGCCTCTTTGGAGGTAGACTTTAAGTGAAGCTACCCAAGAGTCTGGCCTTAAGTTCAGGATGGTTGCTATATCAATTACAGCCTCTCGACCAAGACAAATACCTTCAACAATTCTTAGGTAAAGCTACCTTGGAGTAGGGTCTTAGGTAAAGTCATACTGGAGTCACCCAGGAGCTAGGCTTTAGGTATAGCCTCCATGTAGTATGGACTTAGGTAAAGCCATCCTTAAGCCAGCACTTAGTTAGAGCCACCTTGGAGAAAGGCCTGAGGTAAATTCAGACTAGATTCAGGCTTTAAGTAAAGGCACCCTGGAGAAAGGCCTTAGGTAAATTCACGCTAGAGCAAGGCTTTAAGTGAGGGGTAGTTTTTAATAATATATGAAAGCATCAAAAATGATAGGTTAGATCAAATGACCATGGTTTCGACTAAACAACAGTGAACCACTGTCTTACGCTAAGTTTAACCGACCAATTTACACTCATTTCAATCCACCAACAAATACGGTAAATTCAAATAGACTGTGCGGGGAATCGACCTATCACATTGCAGGGGTTCGGTAGGCCTGCGTAACACAACGCAAACGCTCGCTGTAAGACGTGCAGGCTTATATACCATGTTAAACCAACATGCATGATAGCCCATATACCGTGTTAAACCAACGTGCGTGTAAGCCTACATACATACTATGCTAAGCCGACATATATGAAACTCTACAAGGGCTTGCTACGTCGGTAAACCACCGGCCAAAACCTTTATGATCTGAGCCTGACACACATTTACACCTCGTCTATCAGGTAGAGCCTCAGGCTGGCAACCGTATAGTTCATATGGGAAGTACTATATGGTATAGCTAACAATGCACACCACCATAGCTGTGTAAAGGCGGCTACCAATGCATAACCTATCACGCCCATGACGGTTAACAAATATTACAATATAATTAAAAAAAGTTACGCAACCTATATACATACAGTGCTAAGCCAACATTTAGGCATATATACTATGTTAACCCAGCATGTAATATACTCTAAATAGCCATATATACGCTGTTAAACCAATATGCAGGTTAACCTATATACATTCTGTATTAGGCCAATATTCACTTTACTCACATAGGCCTATATAATATGTTAAGCCAGGATGAATGATATCTTATATAGTGTGTTAAACAAATATGCATATGAACCTACATAAATAATATGCTAAACCTACATAATGTGCTAAACAGATATGCGTGTAAACCTACATAAATACTATGCTAAGCCAACATGGATGCTATCCTACATAGGCTTATATACTATGTTAAGCCAACATACGTGATAGCCCTATATAGTGTGTTAAACAAATATGCGTGTAAACCAAATAAATACTATGGTAAGCCAACATGCATGCTATCATACATAGGCGTATATACTATGTTAAGAGTACATACTGTGTTAAACAAATATGTGTGTCAGCCTGCATAGATATTATGCTAAGCCGACAAGGGCCTACAAATTATAACACATTATATCCAATGCATAGTTTAGCTAATGGTTATCACACACTATCCTACAAGTTGCCTGACTACAAGTTGCCCACATAATACCTGATACATAGCCTGGCTAATCATTAATACATAGTATCCGATGCATAGCCTGACGATGGGTTAACATATAATATCCGATAAGTAGCTTGAGTATGCCCCAACACATAATATCCGGTGCATAGCCTCGCTAATGGTTAGCACATAGTAGCCGATGCTGAGCCTGATTATGGATTATCACATATTATCCGATTTTTAGCCTGACTAATGGTTAACACATCCAGTGCATAGCCTGGCTAATGACCAACATATAGTATCCGATGCATAGCTGGGCTAATGGTTAACTAATAGTTAGTTGGACTATGAGTTAACATATAGTATCCGATAAGTAGCTTGACTATGGGTTATCACATAATCTCCAGTGCATAGCCAGGGTAATGTTCATCATGTAGTACCCAATGCATAGCTAGGCTAGTGGTTAACTAATAGTAGGCTTGACTATGGGTTAACACATAATATCCGATGTGTAGCTTGACTAGTGGTTAACACAAAATATCCGATGCATAGCTTGAGTATGTTTTAACAAATAGTATCCACTGCATAGCTTGACTACGGGTTATCACATATTATCCGATGTGTAGCTTGACTAGTGGTTAACACATCCACTGCATAGGCTGGCTAATGACCAACATATATTATCCGATTCATAGCTAGGCTAGTGGTTAACTAATAGTTAGCTTGACTAGTGGTTAACACAAAATATCCGATGCATAGCTTGAGTATGTTTTAACAAATAGCATCCAATGCATAGCTTGACTATGGTTATCACATAGTATCCGATGAGAAGGTGAATACAAACTAACACATAGTATCCATTGCATAGTTAGGCTAATGGTTAACACATAGTTGCCATTGTGTAGCTTTACTACAAGTTAACACAAAATATCCAATACATAGCTTGAGTATGGTTTAACAAACAGTATCCAAAGCATAGCTTGACTATGGGTTATCACAAAGTATCCGTTGATTAGGTTGATTACAAACTAACACATAATATTCATTACATAGTTTGGCTAATGGTTATCGCATAGTATCTGATACATAGCTAGGCTAATGGTTAACACATAGTAGCCGATGCAAAGCCTGACTAGGGCTAACACATAGTATCCGAGGCAAAGATTGACAAATGGTTAACACAAGGTATCCAAAGCATAACCTGACTACGGTTAACACATAATATCCGATGCATAGCTTGACTACAAGGTAACACATAATATCCGATGCGTAGCCTAGCTAATGGTCAACACATAGTATCTGATGCATAGCCTGACTAGAGCTTACACATAGTATCCGATACATAGATTGACTATGGGTTATCACATAGTATCCGATGAGAGGCTTGAATACAAGTTAACACATAATATCCAATGCATGGCTTGGGTAATATATATAGTTAGCCTACATTTTGTGTTATGTATGTAAACCCACATATTATGTTAAGCCGGTTACCCGTCAGGTACTAGACACGGATCTAAGGTAATTCAAGAGTAAGCCTAAGTGTAACCCACACCCTGACAACAGATACCTATCCTCACCATAGCCTACATGGCCTGATAACATACCTAGCTTGACCATAGGCTATATAGCTAGACAATAGATACCTAACCCTGAATCAAATACATAGTCTGAAAACCGACATAGGCCTACATACTGTGTTAAGCCAATGTGCATGTACGCCTAAATAGGCCTACATCCTCTATTAAGCCGATATGCACGTTACCTTACTTTATCCTACAGGTTGTGTTAAGTCAATATGCAATGTTATTATCACGTTTCATTACAGTTGTAGGTGGGTTCACACACACAGAGTTCGACAAATAAAATGAATTTTTAAGAAAACCTTTACCGTAATATTGTTAATCGCCAGCACCCGACCGTTATAGCACACTCTGATTTTATCAGCATAACCGCAGCAAAACACGTCAAACAAAATGTCGGTCAAGATGGCGTCCGGACCATCGGCAGGTCATCTGTATAGGTTTAACTGTTTGCCACCCATACTTACTATAACATTAGTCCATCTGCAGGATAACCACAGGCAAAGCCTTAGGCCTGTTACATACTTATACCTATGACCATGATCAGACGTTATTCATGTGGTTCTCATTTCAAAACAGGATTTATCTTTTACCCTCTAAGTGGAATATCGCGTCTTCAATCTACAGGGCATATACAGTACAGAAAAGCATGCCTAAGGTAGCATGTCCAGCATAATATAGTAAAGAAGAAGATCATCCCGGCATCTAGTATGTTTAATAGTACCAGTATACTCTATTGCCGTTGGTCATGCATTGATAGAGGTAATTATATACTTTGGTCACCGTTTTTCGGCTTGTGATGAGCAATTACGTCACGGCGGGGAGGGATGAAGTAATAGGCGCAAGGTATATATGCCGTTAATTTCATACAGAGAGCATCAGTCTTCAACGCTTTTGCAATTAGGTGTGTTAAGATTAACGATGACCGATAGAAGTATTCAGTCAGAGGTGAGTATGAAATAGTGTGTTCTTTTTCTAAATAAATAGTTTCTATTTTTCGTTATTCCAATTTTTCCATTGGTTTTCCAGCCTAATGACACAACAAACATCGACGATTCAGGCCATGATGAAACGGGTATTTGGGACGATATCGATCGTAGCAGACGTAGCCCATCAATATTACGAAGGACACCGTACTATAGCCACAATTCGATGGATGCCGAACCAAGTCGGGAGACCTCTGGTACTACACCATAGGTAATTATATACAATGTAGACTATCAGAGGCTCATTTTCATATCTAATAAGGATATGTTTCTTTCAGGGAACAAACACTCCAGCCAGAGGACCGGATCGTAGCAATGAGTCTACCAACCATCCAACACTGGTGATTATTTTATTCCTAATGCATTATTACTGTTATCTTCGTATTTTTCATTACTAATATATTGTATTTCATAGGCTGGACCAATAAATAACGCTATAATTAGGGTCGGAGATCGAGTTTTTCATTCAAGTGTATTAGAGGAGGAACTGAAGCACATACAAGGAGTCGAGCACGCCCGTATTGACTGTTTATTGACTGCATAGGATACGATATCCTCCTCAATATGCGGTAAGTTTTATTGTACGGTGATAATAGTAATAAAGGGTTTTCAAGATTTTTAATATCTATTTAATCCTTTCTAGACTGTTGTGGAATATGCACGTGCAGCTGCAGCTCGTAGCGTATCGACTGATGCACTACATATACTAAGACGACTTGTATCGGACCTAGAAGCGGCGTTACGTAAAGACACGTATGAGGATAGTTTCTACGCAGTCGGCGTATGGCGGATTATGATGGGCGATCTGGACAAGCTACTTGAAGAAGGCCGAAGAAGAGTGGCTGTCGCTGAAGCGAAGGCAGTAATGGTCGAGCGAGACCCTCCATACACGGTCGTAAGTGTTACAATTTGTAGCGATACCTATATTTATACTATTCGTGTACAATAATATAAATTATCCACTTTGTACGTATGTTGAAACAGAGAAGTTCAGGAGAGCAGATTGAATGAGGCGGCTATCGTATAGCGGACTGCGCTGTCTGCTTAGGAAGACCACCATGCACTGTCATCATACCCTGCGGTCATGTTTATTGCAACGAGTGTGCTGAAAAGGTGCAGAGGTGCCCCATATGTAGGAAACGCGTAGCCAGACGCTACCGGCTATTTCTGAACCTAGAGTAATTGTTCAAAATATCATAGTTTAAATATTCGTTAATAAAGTCTTACCTGTATATTCAGAGTTTACTGTTGTTATTTTACACTTAAATAACTATTATGATAAGGCCTATTACTATTATGACCAACTATTATGATAACTATTATGATTTAGAGTAACTATTGTTAAGGGCTGACTCCAAAGGTAGCTTTACCTAGGGCCTACCTCCAAGGTAGCTTTACCTTAGTTAGTATGCTGTAATTGATACACTATACCTGGAATAGAAGACAATATGTGTAAAGGCCTTGCCCAGAGGATAACAGTTTCTAAATAGATATTTTGGTATGAATCGGTAGCTATCTATATATTGTCTAAGGCCTAAGGCTTTTGCCAGTTCCTTCACCCACCATAACCCATTTGTACTAGGTGTAAGTTTGTTGGTTGATTAGCGTGAGTTTTTCAACTTTGATTAGCTGAAACGTTGATAATTTGATCCGGATATAGCTGCCATAGATATTTGAACTTGGTGGAAATGTTGTTCGTTTGAACTTCGTATATGTTGGTCGGTTAAACGTAGCGTAATGTTGTATAGTTGAAACGTGGGTCATTTTATCTAGCTCTGTTGTCAGGCTATGTATCGGTTTTCAGACTATGTATTTGATTCCGGGTTAGGTATCTGTTGTCAGTCTAGGTAACTATTGTCTAGCTATGTATCGGTTGTCTTGTTATGTAGGCTATGGTCAGGTTAGGTATCTGTTGTCAGGCAATGTAGGCTATGGTCATGCTAGGTATCTGTTGTCAGGGTGTGGGTTACACTTAGGGTTACTCTTGCATTACCATAGATCTGTGTCTAGTACCTGATGGGTAACAGGCTTAGCATAGTATGTGGGTTTACATACATAACACAGAACGTAGGCTAACTATATGTAGAACATTACCCAAGCTATGCATTGGATATTTTGTGTTAACTTGTACCCAAACCTCTCATCGGATACGATGTGTTAATCCATAGTCAGGCTATGCATTGGATATTTCGTGTTAACTTGTAGGCAATCTACTCATCGGATACTATGTGTTACGCATTAGTCTAGCTATGCAACAGGTACTATGTGTTAACCATTAGCTAAGCTACGCATCGGATATTATGTGTTACCTTGTAGTCAAGCTATTTATTGGATATAATGTGTTAACCCCTAGTCAAGTTATGCTTTGGATACCTTGTGTTAACCATTAGTCAATCTTTGCCTCGGATACTATGTGTTGCCCTAGTCATGAGTTGCATCGGCTACTATATGTTAACCATTAGCCTAGCTATGTATCAGATACTATGTGTTAACCATTAGCCAAACTATCTAATGAATATTATGTGTTAGATTGTAATCAACCTACCCGTCGGGTACTTTGTGACAACCCATAGTCAAGCTATGCTTTTGATACGGTTTTTTAAACCATACTCGAGCTATGTATTGGATAATTTGTCTTAACTTGTAGTAAAGCTACACAACGGCTACTATGTGTTAACCATTAGCCTAACTATGCAATGGATACTATGTGTTAGTTTGTATTCACCTTCTCATCTGATACTATGTGATAACCATAGTCAAGCTATGCATTGGATGCTATTTGTTAAAACATACTCAAGCTATGCATCGGATATTTTGTGTTAACCACTAGTCAAACTACACATCGGATATTATGTGTTAACCCATAGTCAAGCTAACTATTAGTTAACCACTAGCCTAGCTATGAATCGGATAATATATGTTGGTCATTAGTCAGCCTATGCAATGGATGTGTTAACCACTAGTCAAGCTACACATCGGATAATATGTGATAACCCATAGTCAAGCTATGCAGTGGATACTATTTGTTAAAACATACTCAAGCTATGCATCGGATATTTTGTGTTAACCACTAGTCAGGCTATGCAATGGATATTTTGTGTTAAATTGTATCAAAAGTGTTCATTGGATACGATGGGTTAACCCATAGTCAGGCCATACATTGGATATTATGTGTTAATCCTAGTCAGGCTACACATCGGATATTTTGTGTTAACCACTAGTCAAGCTCTGCATCGGATACCATGTATTAACCATATTCAAGCTAACCATTAGTTAACCATTAGCCTAGCTATACATTGGGTACTACATGATGAACATTAGCCTGGTATATGCACTGAAGATTATGTGTTGGGCTATAGTCAAACTACTTATCGAATACTATATGTTAACCCATAGTCAAACTAACTATTAGTTAACCATTAGCCCAGCTATGCATCGGATACTATATGTTGGTTATTAGCCAGGCTATGCACTGGATGTGTTAACCATTAGTCAGGATACACATCGGATAATATGTGATAATTCATAGTCAGGCTCAGCATCGGCTACTATGTGCTAACCATTAGCGAGGCTATGCACCGGATATTATGTGTTGGGGCATACCCAAGCTATTTATCGAATACTATATGTTAACCCATCGTCAGGCTATGCATCGGATACTATGTGTTAATGATTAGCCAAGCTATGTATCAGGTATAATGTGCGCAACTTGTAGTCAGGCTACTTGTAGGATAGTGTGTGATAACCATTAGCTAAACTATGCATTGGATATAATGTGTTATAATTTGTAGGCCCTTGTCGGCTTAGCATAATATCTTTTGCAGGCTTACACACATATTTGTTTAACACAGTATGTAGGCCTAACAAAGTATATACGCCTATGTATGATAGCATGCATGTTGGCTTACCATAGTATTTATTTGGTTTACACGCATATTTGTTTAACACACTATATAGGGCAATCACGTATGCTGGCTTAACATAGTATATAAGCCTATATAGGATAGCATCCATGTTGGCTTAGCATAGTATTTATGTAGGTTTACACGCATATCTGTTTAGCACAGTATGTAGGCTTAGCATATTATTTATGTAGGTTTACACGCATATTTGTTTAACACATTATGTCGGCTATCATTCATCCTAGCTTAACATATTATATAGGCCTATGTGGGTAACGGGGATATTGGCCTAATACAGGATGTATATAGGTTAACCTGCATATTGGTTTAACAGCGTATATATGGCTATTTAGATTATATTGCATGCTGATTTAACATAGTATATATGCCTGAATGTTGGCTTAGTACTGTATGTATATAGGTTGCGTGACTTTTTTTTAATTATATTGTAATATTTGTTGACCGTCATCTACGGTGGTGTGATAGGTTATGCATTGGTAGCCGCCTTTACACAGCTATGGTGGTGTGCATTGTTAGCTATACCATATAGTACTTCCCATATGAACTATACGGTTGCCAGCCTGAGGCTCTACCTGATAGACGAGGTGTAAATGTGTGTCAGGCTCAGATCATAAAGGTTTTGGCCGGTGGTTTACCGACGTAGCAGGCCCATGTAGGGATTCATGTATGTCGGCTTAGCATAGTATGTATGTAGGCTCACACACACGTTGGTTTAACACGGTATATGGGCTATCATGCATGTTGGTTTAACATGGTATATAAGCCTGCACGTCTTACAGCGAGCGTTTGCGTTGTGTTACGTAGGCCTACCGAACCCCTGCAATGTGGTAGGTCGATTCCCCGCACAGTCTATTTGAATTTACCGTATTTGTTGGTGGATTGAAATGAGTGTAAATTGGTCGGTTAAACTTAGCGTAAGACAGTGTTTCACTGTTGTTTAGTTGAAACCTTGGTCATTTGATCTAACCTATAATTTTTGATGCTTTCATATATTATTAAAACTACCCCCCACTTAAAGCCTTGCTCTAGAGTGAATTTACTTCAGGACCTTTTTTCAAGGTGGCTCTAGCTAGGGTCTGGCCTAGGAATGGCTTTACCTAAGTCCATACTCCATGGAGGCTATACCTAAGGCCTAGCTCCTGTGTGGCTTTACCTCAGGCTCGACTCTAAGGTGACTTTACCTAAGACCCTACTCCAAGGTGGCTTTACCTAAGAATTGTTGGAGGTATTTGTCTCGGTCGAGAGACTGTAATTGATATAGCAACCATCCTGAACCTAAGGCCAGACTCTTGGGTAGCTTTACATAAAGTCTACCTCTAATGAGGCTTTACCTAAAGCCAGGCTCCAAGGTAGCTTTACCTTAGGCCTTTCTCCAGGTGGCTTTACTTAAGGGCCGGCTTTGGGTTGGCTTTACCTAAGTCCACGCTGCAGGGATGCTATACCTGAGGTTTGGGTGGCTCTACCTCCAAGATGTGTTATCTCTGCAGGTTTGCACATGTCTAGCACACGGTCACCAGTTATGTAGGTCACGCGTATTCCCTCAAAGGATATGGCTTGGTTGCATTGTTTATTAATTTAGTAGCATAGACAAATTTTGAGATGGGCAATCATATCCCCTTACCCCTGGGCAGGGCCCCGCATCACCCAAAACGTTTAGGGGTAGACCACTCTAGTTAGGGTGAGCCTACTACTTGCCTAGAGTCGCTCGGTTTCGATCACAGTACGTCATCAGATATATTAATATAACCATTAAATCTTTCCAAAAGTTACCCCCATCTCCGGAGCTATTTCAGGGTTACTTTACCTAAGCGGCTTTACTTAAGGGCCGGCCTCGAGATGGCTTTACCTGAGACCGTGCTCCTAGGTGACTTTAACTAATGCCTGGTTCCTGGGTGACTTTTACTTAAGACCTTTATTCCAGGGACCGATCAGTTTTGGTAATCTGAAAACTACCCCCAGGTAAATACACCCCCACATACAGCCAAAATGGACTTTATACATATCCCATACAGTCATTTGGTCCAAACGATCGATTTTTGGCAATTTCATATATTATTTAAAATTTACCCCCTGGTGAAACCACCCCCAACTATGGCGATAATGCACTCTAAACTCACCCTGTCAGTCATACACATTTTTCCAAAATTTATTCGAAAACTACCCCCAACCCCGATACTACACCCGGAGCTACCCCCGGGGATGAACCTGAACGTAACTGAGGACACCCCTACACCTAGGGGTAGGTTAGGTTAGATGCAATTTACATACCTTAGGTTAGTGGGTTAGAATATATTTTTTTCGAAAAACTACCCCCACCCCTCTAAACGTAGTCAAACCCACCCCAAAGTCTAGGATCAAGACCACACCAACCCAATCTATCATCAACAACTACCCCTATAGTCCCCGGTGACGTATAGGCCAGTTAGGGGTAGTTTTTGCTCAAGTGCCGCAATTAACTACTGGCGTGTTCTTGCTGAGAGCTTGGTTGGCAGATTGGGAGTCAACGAAGAATACGACTCGTCGTAGGATGGTGCTTGGGCTCTGCAGGCAAGAGACTGCTTCATGGATAACGCATATTTCCCCGTCGAAGTTGCTAGTATATTTCCCAACAGCCATGCACTTTTCAAACAGACTTAAATAGACTCCTGCTCCTGTTGAGCTGGTTTCTGGTATATATGATCCGTCTGTATAGATATGGACCCACTCGTGCAACGGGTAGTTGAGATTTATTGTCTCCATAACACACTTCTGTAGTTCCAGCGGGCTTGTCATTGCTTTGGTTGAGTTCAAACTGTTGAGGGTCAGTCGGGCGTTCGGCAGGGCGGCAACTATGGTCGTGTAGTGAGCAAGCGGAGCGGGTTCACCATGCTGTAAGTTGTACTTATCGATTAGAGATTGAGGGTGTACAAGCGTTCTCAGACGAAGACTTATTTTGAGAGATTCGTGTCGGATGCAAGCGCTATTACTTCTGTTCCGTACTCCATCGCAGGTCTGACGTAGGTTTTGTAGGCGGTTGCTAATACATCATGTAGCACTCCCCATTGAGTCGCAGTTAGGCGCTTGAGTAGGTTGTTTCGTCTTTGGGCTTTCTCTGCAGTCTGCTGGATGTGATCTTTCCATGACAATTTTGTATCCAGTATCATGCCTAGGTACTTTGATGTGGTAACTTGTTCGAGTAAGGATGCTATATACTGAAGTTGGATTACATGTCACCTTGTACTCATTGTAAATAGTTGGGTGATAGTTTTCTACTTGTTGATGGTCATTTTATTCAGAACCGCCCACCTTTCAATGTTCCTGAGGGTTGTATTGAGTGTAGACTCGAGACCTGGGATGTGGCTACTCGTAACCCAAACCACGATGTCGTGTGCGAAAAATAAGCACGATACTCCTGAGGTTTTTTCGATTGCTTCTGTGAAGTCGTTGATCATTATATTAAATAACAAACAACTGATGACAGCTGCTCGAGGCAGATCTTGGCTCTGTTGTCTGTAAAAAGAAGCAGCGTTCTTAAAATTACATTTGATGAGCCGTTGTGATAAGAAACATTTTATCCAGCGAAGCATTGTTTAAATTGATTCCAAGAGCCTTCATTTTCTTGATAAACAGTGGGCGTAGAACTTTATCGTAGCCGCTTTAAAGTCGATGAGAATTGCCAAAGTGGACTGCTTCTTGTGAAATCCATCCTTCACTGCCTGTGTGAATGTGACCACTTGGTCTGTCGTCGAGAGGTTTTTTTACGGAATCCGGCTTGGTAGGCGCTAAGATGCTCATTGCTTTCAAGGTGTTCTCTTAGTCTTTTCTCGTCAATCTTTTCAGCTACTTTGCCGCATACACATGTGAGGGAGATAGGCCTATAACCATCTAATTCTGTGGCCTGTCTACCCTTTTTGAGAAGCGGTGTAATTGTTGCTTTTTTCCATGCGTGCGGCAGGGTTGATTCCCATGTAGCATTTAGAAGGTCAAGAAAGGATTTCTTAGCATTTGTGCCTAGGTTGCGGGATAATTCAGGGAAAATTTCGTCAGGAACTCCAGATTTGTCTTTCTTCAGGGTTAAGATCGCCGCTTATAATTCGTCATAAATGAATGGTTTGTACATAGCAATGAACTGGGAATACGTTGGGCATGTGGCAAAAGTATGGTCTTTGAGATTTCGTCTTTCAGCTTGTGTGAGATGCGTTCTGCTTACAGCCGCGTAGTGCTTGCACAGGGCGTTAGCTATGTCTTTTGGCTTGGTTAAGGTTTTTCCATTTTTTATAATTGGCTCATACCGCTGTTGTGTTTTATCGTTATTGAGGCTTCCAATAAATCTATGCGCTTTCAGCCCATCTTTCCTAAAGTCTAGTTTTGCAACGAATGATCTGTATGTTGTTCTTTTGGATTGGATTATCTCCCGCTTGAGAGTAGCTTGTGATTTTCTCAGGGTTGCGCAGTCTGTCATGTTTTTCTTTCTTCCTGCTCTTTTCCTTGCGCAGTTTCTGCCTCGTTTAAGTATAGTGAGCGTGGCATTCCAGAAAGACACAACTCACTTTTTGTGAGGAGGGTTGCATGTGTCAAGGCAAGGTCTGGGGTACTGGTGGATCCAGCGAATGACAAAAATGTTGGTCCGGAAGGTACCTGCAACAGACTAGAATAATCGAGAAGTTCCTCAATGGTTTGGCCTGTGCGGTTGCGGGTTGTGTTTCCCCAACGGGTTGAGTGAGCATTGAAGTCTCCTATAACGATGCTATTTTTGTGGTTACATAAGTTAGTGATTCGGTCTAGGTTTGGTATATTATTCGGCGAATTATAGAGACCAATTATTTCAAAGTGTGGTCAATTCGGCCAAGCTTCTATGAGCACAGCTTCTAGTTTATCTGTTTCGGTCATTTCGTGCAGATTGGTCACTTTGCTAGCAAGCCTGTCGTTCACTCCAACAATCATTCCAGTCTGATCTTTCTAAGTATGTGGATAGAATAGTTTATCTGTTTCGGTCATTTCATGTAGATTAGTCACTTTGCTAGCAAGCCTGTCGTTCACTCCGATAATCATTCCAGAAGCTACTTGTCTTGATCTTTCTAAGTATGTGGATATAATAGTTTGTCTGTTTCGGTCATTTCGTGCAGATTGGTCACTTTGCTTGCTAGCCTGTCGTTCACTCCGACAATCATACTTACTACTTACTTACTAGCCAACGCCCACCCTTGGCTGTCCAGCCATTTGGCGGCGCACTGACCAGTTTAATCGAGAGATTCTTGTGGCCTCTGTCTCATCAGTGGGACTGTGGTCCAGCGACGAGCAAGAGCGAAGGTGTTCAGCTGTCACGGTGCCCCTTCCACATAGGGTGCATTCGGGTGATGGTACAGCATGTATCCTGTGAAGGTGCGCAGCCAGATAGTCATGTCCGGTCGTCAAGCGGAAGAGAGCCACACTCTCGTGTCGTGACAGTCGACCGTCAATGGGGACCGTCCGTTATTAGGGTAGCCCAGCTTTTGTTTCGGGATGCTTCGGTTCTAGCAGATACAGTGCTTCTCTGTAATACGCTGCTTATTCGGGCCTTCATTGTAGTGAGGGTAATGGATTGGCACGGCTGTGGTAGTCTCGCTCCCTGCTTGGCCAGTTGGTCTGCTTTTTCATTGCCTTGAATGTTTACGTAGCTTGGGATCCACTGCAGGTGAATTTGCCATCCCCTATCCTGCAAAGTCTCTAGCTTTTGGCGACAGTCCATGGTTCTGTTACAGTCTGTCACTCTATTACTAGATACACCGAGAATTGCTGCCATTGAGTCAATTAAAAAGACTGCCTGGGCGGGTGGTTCTATTTTCTCGAGTTCTGTGGCAGCCGCTAAGATAGCTGCCACTTCGCCATCATAGTTGCATTGGTTACTTCCAACAGCAACAGATCCCTCAAATAAGGTACAATGAAACCCTGCTCCCGAGTAGTAAGGAGTTGCTGGGCTTAGCGGGGCCAATCTCCAAAATTTAGCTCGAAGAGCATTTCAGGGGTACCTATCCTTCTTATCCGCTTTTCTATTGGTCGCCCCCCTCATTTCTCCCACCGTTTCACTGGTACTCATTCACTTATCCGCTTTCCCATTGGTCCCCCTTCTCGTTTCTCTTATTTTTTCCTTCCTTGGCGGGGTGTGCGGGAAGCCTGTCTGCTATCCTATTGGCCCCCAATTCTCTTAGATCTCTGTACCGTCCGTAGAGCATTTCAGGGGTATTGCACCAGGAAATGCTATCCGCTCTCCCCCCTCTTAGTTCTCTGGTTCAGAAAAGTCTATCGCGTTGTGTAATACGTAAATTGCGTCATCACCTTGGTCAGTAGTATTGTTTGTGCAACAAATAATATACATATAAATGAGTCATGAATGCTTTCAGAGTCAAGAGAGAAATTTTGTTATTTTTTGTCCAGTTCGTTGATCGACGCCGCGAGTTCAACACAAGAATGTTTTTTCTAATGATATATTTTGTGATTATTGCGTTTGTAAATACGTATCCTGTTAGAGAAGAATTGTTTGATGCTAATGTGTGTGTAGGGAAAGGAAAAAGCTGTACGGATAAGAATTATAATTTTGTTGTAAGTTATTTACATGAATTTGGATATATTGAACGCGTCAAAACCTTCAATTGGTTTGGTGAACATCAATTCAACATTTGTGACTGATGCTATACATCTCTTTCAAGAGACATATAATATAAAAACTAATGGAAAAATTGACAATGCTACTTTAGAATTTATGAAAAAACCGCGATGTGGTCTTAAAGACTCTATACTTCCTTTTAAACTCCATCGTGTGAAATGGCGTAAAAAAGTATTGGGTTATCATTTTGTTTTAGCAACGACCCAAATAAATGAGTTAACAAGACAGGCTTTTAACGCTTGGGAAAAACATACCGATTTGGTTTTTGTGAAAGATAGGGTCCAACCGGATATATTACTTTCCTTTAAACGGACCAGGCACACGTTTGAAAAATCTCCAAATTATTGTTCATATCCACTTGACGCCAATTTACTGGGACATGCGTTTTTACCCCACATAGACCAATCAACTCGAGAAATCCATTTAAATGGCGATGCAGATTGGTGTTTAGAAAACAATATTAAAAAATGCGGTTCAGGTAAACATTTCCTATTAAATGTTTTAATACACGAAATAGGACATGCATTGGGAATATCACATTCTAATCATGTAGAGTCAATCATGTATCCATATTATAAAAGCGATTTGGCTGATATTGGAGAAGACGACATTTTCGCCATACAGACGTTATACGGAAAGAAAAAGATAACATCAACTACATTGAAACCGAAAACCTTGCCTACAAAGAAAGTGGAAGACATTGTTACACCGAATTTGTGCAATTTGAAAAATCTAAAAACGTTTTTAGTTGTTAATAAAGAATTGTATATATTTCACGAAAAATGGATTTGGTCAGTAATGTTGGGTAATAAATATGTTGACAAAGTTCAAAAAATTGCAGAATGGCTGCGGTTTTTATCACCGAATTTTACAAAAATAGATTTTATTTATCAGAGACCATCTGGTGAAATTGTATTTTTCGCAGAAGATCACATATTTATGATAGAATATCCATCTCTAAAATTAGTTAAAGATTACCCGAAACATATTTCTTTTTTGGGTGGTGGAAGCCAGATAAAAATACACGGGGTTGTGAATTCGTATAGGGGTATAACTTATATCTTTTTCAATGACATTTACTTTTTGGAACTAGATGAAAAAGTATTTCATGTCAAGAAATACGGTCAAATTTCAAACAACTTTCCATTTTTACCGACCCATATGGAGTCTGTATTTAGATATACAAACGGTTTGTTATATGTTTTTAAAAACAATATTATTGTGCAATATAACGAATTTACGAAAAATATACATCAAACGATTGAAAATAATTTAGACGCCTTTGGAATAACATGTTTAAATACTATCGCAAATAATGTCTCTGTTTTAAAAAAATTAAAAAAATTGGTTTTGCAATTGTTGTAAGCTGAAGGAGTAAAGAAGTTTTGTAATTGTACTCTGAGAAAGAATAATAAATTATATGTTTGTAATTTTCCTTGTGTACATTATTTCAAATAACTGCCTTCTACAATATAGCTTCCTCAATTACCAGTAAGGAAACTGCGCGCACTGCTTCAAGGATAACCAGCATTATAATAATGCAAGTGTTTTGAATAAATTGATTCTGTAATAGGAAAAGACCAAGCAGTAATAAATACTTCATGAGAGTTTTAAAAAGAACAACCGTCATTAAAAACAACTGCGCAAGCTATTAAACTATAAATATCAGCATGCGGAACTCGTAAATGTAAGTACAGATCTTAGAATAATTGAATGAGCCTGCATAATTAGGTGTTGGCGTAAGAGTTGGAACTGTATTTAAATACGTTGAGGGTCAGTAAGAGCCATCAGAATCAATTTGCAGTTCTTAGTGTCTGTTAGTTGGAAGAAGATATTGCAGGTAAATATTATTTTATTAGGGAATTAGGGTATAGAAATTTGACTCTAAAATAAAGTCTCATTTAATCAGAGCTTTTTGTAATTCGTAGTGTTTCTAAATATTTCATTAGGGATTAGAAATTTGTCTGTAAAATAAAGTCTCATTTAATCAGAGCTTTTTGTAATTTGTTATAATTGTCATTTCGTTAACATTGTTGTCAAAAAAATGTTTTTCTCACATTTGCTTTTAAATAATAATTGTAATTTGTTTCATATCATTTTGCAGGTAAATATTTAGATAAAATTATTTCATTAGGGAATTAGGGTATAGAAATTTGACTGTAAAATAAGGTATCATTTAATCAGAGCTTTTTGTAATTCGTTGGCATTGTTATAATTGTCAAAAAAAACAAAGTCTTAATAAATAGTATTTGAATATTTGTTCTCTAAAAAGTTGTCAAAAAATGTTTTTCCTACATTTGCTTTTAAATATTAATTGTAATTTGTTTCATATCATTTCAGTATGGAATTAGGGTACACAAAATTGACCGAAAATGCTTATGCTCCTGAAAAGGCAACTGTAAATGCAGCCGGTTTTGACCTCAGAAGTGCTTATGATTACGTAGTGCCTAAATTTGGAAAGTGTCTAGTAAACACATATGTAGCTATTAAAATACCCCCCCCCCAATGTTATGGTCGCATAGCGCCTCGTTTTGGGCTGGCATTGACATATTTTCTAGATGTGGGTGCAGGGGTAATTGACAAAGATTTTACGGGTGGTCTTAAAGTTCTGTTATTTAATCATTCAAATAAAGATGTTTTTATAAAACGGGGTGATAAAGTGGCCCAACTAATTTGTGAGATGTGTGTTTATCCCAAATTAGTTGAAATAATTAATTTACATGAAACTACGGAAAGGGGAGATAAGGGTTTTGGATCAACTGGCCTCAATTAATATAATTTTTTTTCCTAATAGTTATGTCACAATCGTCGTCGTCGCAAGCAGGCAATGTCGATTTGGAAATAGTGGCCCACGAGGAGCAAGTACTTGCAGATGGTGGTCAACATGACAAAAATGTAGTAACATTTTTAGCATTAATTGAAACTTTATTCCTCGCCGGATTAACGTCCGTTAGTAAATGGGAAATAGGAGTAGCTGCTATTTTTATTAACATACAAAAAAATAAGATTGTAGAGAATGGGTTAACCTCATTATATTTACATTTAAAACAAATTTATATAAATCTTAATGAACATTTCCACTCTACCGTAAATTCGCAGTATAAAATACCTAAATATTTAGACAAAGAATTAACAATTGAAGAGATTATTGAAATATTGGGTGGAAATGTTGGCCTAGCTCAAATACCTGTTAAGTTTTCTATAAAAATTGTGCAGAGGGCTCTTGCCTGTATACGACCTGCTTTGGAAGAGGTTAAAGGAAATAATTCCGGTTTACTACCAAACCTAAACTTTAGTAATAATGATAGTGAAAATAGATAGAACGAAAATCTAACAAGAAAATTTTGAAAAAAATATGCCTTCGTCAAATATTGACGATATCGGTTCAGATTCGGAGGCCGCTTCAGAATCTGATTGCGAAGAAAAATTGGAAAATATTTTTAAAAAAATTAAAAGAGCAATGACAGTTATTAAACAATATGTGCAATATCAAAAAAATGGTAGCAGACGGAAATTAATTTCCCCAGGCAAGGAAGGCAGTTTCCTTATAAAAGTTGAAGTAACCGATTGTCGCGATTTAAAAGAGTGCGTAAGCGAGTCTCAGTATTGGACGAAGGTATATAAAAAGCTTATTTTCTGGTCAAGTCGTCAGACGACGAATTGTATAAGAAGATTGATGAGACAATATGTACTGCTGCCGAAAGAATCAGTAAAATTAAACATGTAAATAACGAAATTGTGAAGTTAGATAAAAAAAGAATTTTGTTTTAATTAGGATTTGTTTCTATTACAGTTTGTCATAAAAGGCGTTTATTATCATAATTATGGACCATGAAGGGAACGTTGCACCAATGGATGTTGATGATGACGACGATTTCGTAGAAACTGATCATGCGTTCCGAGGAAACTTAAAAAACATTCCTACTAAATAACACTTCTAGCATACGCGATGTCTGTCTATTGTTAATATTCACTAGAGCGAAAATGATCCGCTTAATTAACATTATGATTAGGACTTATAATATGTTGAAATTCAATATAGTGGTTGAAGCTTCTTACATAAAACTGTTGACGCAAGAAAGACAATTAAGGTATTTCAAAACAAAAAATGTGCCTGTATTTGTGACTTCCAATTTATACAATATTTTAAACAATTTATTTCGTAAGATATGTGTCGAGGAGCAAGAATATATAGATAAAGGAAGTGGTTGGTCGTTGGATAGGGTTACCCGAATTAAACTTCGATTTAGTAAATTTAATCCGCTAGCTCCCAGCTCATATCTGCCTTTACCTAATTCAATAAAAAATAAAAAGGCCATTAAAAACGCTCAAAATTTTTATGATAATAAATGCTTTTTATGGTCACTTTTAGTCCCGTATATAAAAACAGGTATCAAACATTTGAGTATAGTAAATAATCGTTATTTTGAATTGTCTAATATATTTAATCTTAAGGGTATTGATTTTCCAACGCCTTTGCGTCAGATTTCAAAATTTGAAAAACATAATGTAAATACAAGTTTAAACGTTTATGTAACAAGTCAAGATGGTAATAATAATATTTATCCGTTAAGAATCAGTAAGAGTATTAGGAAAAATCATTTTGATTTATTATTGTTAACTAATCAGTCGGGAAATGGTCATTATTGTTATATTAAACATTTTTCAAGATTAATGAATAGTCAAATCAATAAACATACAAAAAAATTGGTTTTTTGTAAAAGATGTTTAGTACATTATAATGGAAAAAATAAAGATGTAAATTTGAACAATCATTTGAGTGTGTGTGAAAAAACAAAACCTGTAAAGGTAAAAATGCCTTCGCATGATGACAGTATTTTGAAATTTAAACATTATCACTATAAATACAGAGTGCTTTTTGTTGTTTATGCAGATTTTGAGTGTCTGTTGAAACCGGTAAACAAAAAAATTAGCAAGTGTGTCAAATTAAACGACATCCACGAACCAATGTCATTTGCAGTATATTTAGTTATTGATGTTGATTTGGTTTTGCCGGACGAAATTTTAGACAAATTACCTAAAAAACCGTATGTGTATAGAGGTTTAGGAGCGGCAGAACAATTTATGTCGTATCTTATTGAACTTGCTAATAATATTGGTGAAATATGTAAAACTAATAAATCAATGAGAAAATTAAGTGAAGATGAAAAGTATAGATTTGAAACAGCCAATAAATGTGAATCTTGTAACCATCAGTTTACTCTAATTAATAGTCCTGTTAAAGATCATTGTCATATTACTGGTAAATTCAGATCGGTTTTATGTAGTAAGTGCAATTTGTTGAGGCAACAACAAAAATTCTTGCCTATATTTATACACGGCAGCTCTAGTTATGACAGTCATTTCATTGTCCGACAATTGGGTTGCGATACAAATGACATTCATGTGATACCACACACTAACGAAAAGTATATAACATTTTCAAAAAATACTAAAAATGGTATTGCATTACGATTTATTGATACATATAAATTTATGAGCACAAATCTGAGTAAATTAGTTAATAATTTGCTAAATGAAAAATTTAAATATACGAAAAAACATTTATCTGTACACGATATACCTTTTGTGGCTAGAAAAGGTGTATATCCGTACAATTATACAGATTCTTGGGAAAAATTGCAAGAAAACGAATTGCCGACAAAAAATGATTTTTATAATATGCTAGAAGCCAGCCATATCTCTGATGATGAATACAAACACGCACAAAACGTGTGGCAACATTTTAAGTGTAAAATGTTGGGCGAATATAGCGATTTTTATCTTTTAACTGACGTATTGTTGTTGTGTGATGTGTTTGAAAATTTTAGAGATTTATATTTAACAAATTATGATTTAGATTGTGCCTATCATTTTACATTACCAGGTTTAACGTTTGACGCAATGCTCAAATTCACTCAAATTCAATTAGAATTATTTACAGATTATGATAATTTTTTTTTTATAGAACAAGGTATTAGAGGCGGGATAACTTCTTGTATTACTAGGCATGGCAAAGCCAATAACCCCCTATTGGGAGACGATTTTGAAATAGCCGAACCTCTGTCATATATATTGTATATTGATGCAATAAATTTGTACGGATGGAGTATGACAAAACCCATGCCGTACGCCTCTTTTGAATGGAAAAGTTCTAAGAAATAAATACGTTTGATGTTTTGGCTATAGCGGATGACTCTCCCGTAGGATATATTTTAGAAGTGGATATTGCATATCCTAGCTACTTGCATGATGATCATAATCAATTGCCATTTCTACCGGAAACTAAATGTCTGCCAGGCAGTAAACAATCTAAATTATTGACAACTTTAGAAGTAAAAAAGAATTACATTTTTCATTATGTTAATTTGAAACAGGCGTTGCGTCACGGACTGGTAATTACAAAGATTCATAGGATTATGCAGTTTAAACAAAGCGCATGGTTGTCATCGTATGTTCTCTTTAATACGAAAAAAAGACAAAACGCTGAAAATGATTTTGAAAAAGATTTCTATAAATTTGTCATTAATGCAATGTTTGGCAAAACAATTGAAAATATTAGGAAAAGAAAAAAATTAAAATTAATTAGCTCGGAGAGAAAATTGAATGCATTGATTAGGAAACCCACCTTTTTGAATCGCATAATCTACGATGAATCTTTGTGCGCTATTGAATTGGAAAAAGAATCGATTTATTTTAACAAGCCAATATATATTGGTTTTACGGTTTTAGAAATAAGTAAAACACGTATGTACGAAATACACTACGATGTTTTGAAAGATTTCTATAAATCAAAAATTAATCTTTTGTATTTAGACACAGATGGTTTATTTTATAAAATCTTTACTGATAATTTCTATAAAGATATTAAGGTGAATGATGATTTGAGAAATCATTTTGATATGTCCGATCTTCCTCAAGATCATGAAGGTTATTTCAAAGATAATGCTAAGAAATTAGGCTGTTTCAAAGACGAATGCAAAGGCGTTGGTTTGTCTGAATTCATCTGACTGAGAGCTAAATTATACAGTTTTAGAACGGTAAATAAAATTGAAAAAAAAGCTAAAGGCATCACTAAAACGGCACTTAAGACTGTAAATTTTGACGACTACAGAAAGTGTTTAGAATCATTTATTAAAAGCAGGCGAGAAATCATTTCATTTACATCGAAAAAACATATCGTTCAAACCGTCACTGATGATAAATTGGCTCTCAGCGCCGATGACGATAAAAGATATATATGTAAAGATGGTGTACATACGTTGGCATAAGGCCATGTTATGTTAAAAGATATATAATTCTCCTGTGTTAATGTTTGTAGATTAATAAAGAAAAACAGCAATAGCATTTTGTGAGAAGTTATTTAATCCTATATCTTACAAATTTTGGTAACACAAAATTATGCTATGTTAATGTTTGTAGATTAATAAAGATAAAGCAAAATAGCATTTTATGAATTATCCATTGCCTATATCCTACAAATTTTGGTAACAGAAAGTGGGTCTTATAAATAAAATACACTATTTTGTTTACAACTTTTTATTTTCTCAGTTAAAAAAAGAAATACAATTAAAATATTTTACGCACAAGACCAGAGAGTGGTGTATATTCGACGAGAGCATCTTGGATGACGAGACAATATGTGGCAGTCTTTCCAGGCAGGTTTGTATTTGCTTCGATTTCAATTCGCACATCTATGGTGCCAGTTATTAATGATTCATTTTGTCTTGAACAGTCTATAACAAATATTGATGTTTTTGCAATGAATCTTTTAAAATCTATGGCCGGTCTATTATTGCTGCCATGGTAGTATGACGACTGAAATCTTGTGAAAAAATCGTAGATGATTGCCTTATTACCGTTAAAATTATCGTACGGATAATATTGCGAATTTAAATATAGTTTAATGTTGACAATGTCGCAAAAATCAAAATGACCGGCATTCTTGTTTTTCACATTCCTTCTGTCCGTTTGAAAAGCGATGATGACGTAACGAGGTTTTTCGCTATTGGACGCTGTTTTTACTGTCCAAGTTGAAGTTTTTGAAGTCGGCAAAGCAGGATTATCGATGAGTGTCCAACGCCAAAATCCTAATGAAATTGGTTGATCCTTATCGGTTATTCTTAATAGCGATAAATTATAATCATCGGCCACTCGCACGTACGGAATTTTCCAAACTATTTTTGTAATTTTCAATTCGACATTATTGTTATTATTTTCCGTTATAATTGCATTTATATTGGTCGAACTTCTGAGTAATAATAACTCCTGTCTCACGTTTAATAAAATGTGGGCGTAGTCGTCTGCGAATCCGAGCAACATTTTCAGAGGAATACAAAACGAAAATTTACTATCGTGTTCGAAAGGAATCATATTTATATTCCACTCTCCGTTCAATAAAATATTTTTTTCATCTTCAGTGCTGGTTAATAGATTTTTAATTGTTGTCGTAATACCAACGTTTTTCACCCTGTCTATTTCTGTGCCACAAATTTCATATCTGATTTCGTCAAAAAGAAATGCCATCCCATTGCTGATTATTTTAACGCTTTGTTCCTCGTGATTGTTGGTCGGGTTCACTTCCTTATATTCTCCTTCAATATATATGTAACTCTTAGATGGCAACGTGTAAACATTTTGTTGGTGCGCTGGAATCCGAATTTCATCATTTTCACCAAATGTAGTTTGTGCGTACGGAAGATGCGTATAATATTCCAAATCTACAATAGTTTCGTCAAAAATGACCTTTTCATCTACTCGTAACATGTTCTTTATTAACAGTATAACCTAAAGATTCCAAACATTCTTTGTTCCTTTTTGTTAGCTTATGGTGATCTATTGGCTGACGTCTACTGACTGCTGCTGTAAAATCTGTTTTATTACTACTATTCAAAATTAGAACCATTATTAACTAACACTTCGCCGCAAATGAAGTCTGAGCGTTATATATTCTTCCCGCAAGTTTATCAGTTGTCCGTCCTGATCTTCGAGACGCACTGCAATATTATGAAGTAGTCCTGTTATGTTTAACGGCAGATAGATTACTGTATTAGGTTTTTCAATAATTTTATAACCGGGTTCAACGGCCGGATAAAATTCGTGAATAATATGACCTTCAACACCGTTTCTATATAAACCTCTAGCAATGTTGCAAACAATTCGAATAACGTCTACTCTGTTAATATTTACCGTATTTTTGGAAGTATGCCAAATATTTGGTTTTAACTCCTTCGCCTCGAACCCCAATAGCGATCCAATGCTGTGCTCTTTGTCGAATCTAATCGCTTTCGATTAGAAGATTTTCGTTTTTAACGTATTGTTATTTCCTTTAAGATCAAACACAATGTTTTTCACTTCAAAATTTTCATGAATAGCTTTCTTTAAAAACGAAACTATATTATCAATTTCGTATGATCCTTCGGGCAATTCTATAACTTTATTATTATCAAAATGAAATTTATCATTTACGTCTTTCTCAATGTTCGGTATGGTGTTGTAAGTCATAAAATCAATTAATCCAATTTCCCATTTTTCGCTGCGCAAATCTATGGGCGGATGTATATCGCAAGAGATGTTTGACCCTTTACCATTTAAACAGAGCATTTTCGCCGGTTATATGTTGTTCGTTAAAAACTGTAAACACAAATGACCGCAGTTGTAACTAGTCAGTTTTTGTTTATTGGTATAATTGTAGAAAATGTTTGCATTGTCAGACGCTGTTTTGAAATATCGAATTATTTCCGAAGATGGAGGCAGATTGCCAAAACTATCGAAATAGTGGATTTTATTTTTAAATTTTCGATAGGCCAACCAATGCGTTCCCGGTCCTTGTGTGTTGTTCAAATTTATATTACCATTTTCAGTCGTCAACATTTTTTTGGGCATATTATCGCTCATAAAGATGCCTCTGAAATTTGGAATTTTTAATTTGTTCACATAATTATATAAATCGATATTTGTTAACGCCCTTTTTGGTAATTTTATTTTTTTTTATAGATTTTCCACCACCTCTATACGATTTCAGGTAATAGCCTTTGCCAGCTTTTTTTCTGTTTGCGCCGAATCTTTTTTTCATTCGTTTTAGCACTTTTGTTAGAATCTGTTTAGTTTTACACGCTTTTTTATTTTTTTTTTATTTTATTTTTCGATGACGTCGATCTCTTTGTAGCAGCATTCCTTCTGGTCCTGCCACCTCCGAATTTACTTTTCGCATTCATTATGTTGGTAACTGCATAAGCGGCCGCTCTTTCGCCCAAACTTGCGTCACCTGACTTTACGCGTTCCCAAGCTCTATCGGCTAATTGTTGATCGGCAACGGCTCGATGACTCGAATCTGGATATTGTGAATAGACAACGTCGTGGTCTCTGCACGCTCGATCTAATTTATTTATACCGGCGTCACCCCTCCTTAATCTTTTTTGTAATCTTGTTCCTGGTCCGCAATACTGATAGCCCGGAATATGTAATTCAATATGGCATTAAATCTATAGCCCGATTTATAACCTTTCCCGGTAAACTTGTCAATGAACTTATTAATCCGCTGCCACTGTACGCACTAAGCTGTTTTTTAGACATTACGTCCTCTTCTTCGTCTTCCGCCTCTTAATGGTGACGGAGGCGATATGAATAATGTTTCTTTCGGTTCTGGTATCAAATAGGCATCTGAAAATCCTACACTATCAGTTTCACTCGCCGCCCTCTGTTCCGATTCTTTATTCAAAATTGTTTCTTTTAATTGCTTTCGTAATTTATTCAATTCACTGCGGATCTGATTTGTACGTGTGTTAATATTGTTTTCCAAATCTGCACAGTTTTCATTAAATATTTTTAAATTGATAGCGTCTTTGTCTTCTTTCGGATCGTGTAAATTCGAAAGTCTTTTATTTTGCATATCAAAATCACCGCTTTTGGTCATTTTAAAACCGACGCCAGGAGGCCCAGGAATTCTGTTTCGTCGAAAAGATGCGTTATGCAAATGACGCCCAAATTTATCAACACTCATAAGATGATGTTTACTGGTGAACAGGTAGGCCTAATAGCGAAATGATTGTGCAAATATGCAATAATTCCGGATTTTTTTAACTCCTCAATTATAGATATTATCTCGTTATTATGGCCTTGATTGCCTGCCAACTGTGATGCCATTAATAATCTTAATCGCTCGCATAATTCGTTGGGATCGTTCCAGTAAATATATGACGGTTTTTGCTGTTCATATTCTTTCAATATCAAACCGCTTCCACCGGCTTCCCAATCTATATTAGAATTAGGTTTACGCGCCGGAAACAGTTTTGAAATTATTTTCGTATACTTGTGGCTTCTATTTGATTTTAATTTTCCTGTAGCAGAATTGTTGACCCTGTGTGCATTTGTGATAAGTAAAATATGTTGATATTTTGCAAGATCTTCCTCTGTGTAAATATGATCGTCGGGAATTCGCTTAAATAACAATTCGTATATGCCTCGTGTGCCTGCGTATCTTATATCGTCGATTATTAGGTCGTCTCCGTTAATTTCCAATTCCTTATCGCCAATCATCCATTTATCGTTTTCTATACGCACACCGAAAACATTATCCGCTTGTCTGGGCCTTTTTATGAAATTTAAAAAATATTCGATTGATAATTTACCTGTAAATGTTTTTCGTATAAATTTTACAGCATCACGCACACCTTTAGGCGTATTCAATAAACCACTAATAGACGGGCTCGATTGGTATACAGTTTCAGGTTTTAAAGCAATACTCGTTGGCATTTCTTCTTCATAATCCTCCATTTCTGTTACTATGTCGCTGTCTGTAGAGATTTCGCTTTTTACGTCCTTCATTGCCTGTTCGGGTTCTAAAGGTTTTCGCTTCACACGAATCTCACTGTCCGCTACAATTTCGGTATTGGCGGCCTCATCACTCATCGGCGATTCAGGTCTGGACGGCCGTCTTTTCGACGCATTTCCGTAGTAATGTTCTTCTTCGGTATCGTATTTTTTTCTTTTCGCTTTCAGATCTTTTTGTTTTCGCTGTATAGTGGCCAAAAGTGTTTTCTCATTCAACTCATGCGTCGGCTTATAGCTAAATGTTTCGGCATACTCTTTTATCGGTTTAATCAGCGGCTCCATAATATTTTTCTCAATATGCACTTCCATGTCCGTAATGCCTCGTTTTAGGGCGCTATGTTTTTCTTTAATTCTTTTTCTCAATTCTTTTATTTCAAAATATTTTTTTCGCGCACGTCAAGTGGTTCGGTCAGAGACATTTTTACAACTGGATGAATTCGTCAAACATTATTCGATATCGTCCGTTATTTAATTTTCGCCCTTTGTCTAACAGTAGAAATGAATTTTCGTTTTTAGACCAGGCCAATGAACACATTTCTTTGAAAGCCTCAAATTTCATTTCTGCGTTGGTGTGATCATTGTATGCATGACGTATATTTCTTTCGTCTTTTCGAAATAATATCACTAAATTAGCGTTATCACGTATCAGCTGCTTTGGTATTCTGCTATATGTTTGGCACAAGTAGAATGTATCTACATCGTTATGGCGACCCATTGCGAAGAAATTTCGAATATTATTTTGGCGTTCGCACATTACGTCATCAAATATCATAATTGAGTTTGGGCTGATTTCATTGGGATAGGGCACATCGTCGTTTTCGGTGAAAATAAAATAACCGACATTTGGTATTTTCGAAAATACGAGACTTAGAAACTGATATTTTGTTTGATTATTCAATTTGGAAAAATATAAATATTCTCAAAAAATAATGCTCTTGGATGGAATATTAAATTGAACATGAGATTAGTTTTACCACAATTTGATGGTCCCACAATAAGACATCTGATGGAATTCGGTAAAAGCGGGCCATTACGCCCATCACACTTATTAGCGAAATCATTTTCGAAATATGTGTCGAAATTCATGACACGTAACGTTTGACTTTGTTTCACCACCTTCATCACATTAATAGATCCTTTTCGTTTATCCAAGTGTCTTTTGTCTTGTCATAACCTAGCCAGCGAACGAGTAATTTATTACCTTTACGACGCACCACTTTGTCAATGAGAAATACGTCACTAAATTTTGTTTTACTCAATTACTCTTGATAGAAGCCGCCCTTTATCTCATTTCCAGATTCGTCCTTTAGTTTATAGCTCACTGGAATAGTTGGTTCAACTTTCCAAATTTTATATATTTCGTGGCTCCAAGACGGCCAATAACCTTTATTGAAAGTCTTTTTCAACCTACTGATTCTAACTTTATCGCCCACATTAAATCGGTTGCGTGTAGATTGCTGTTTCTTTTGTCTATTTTCAACTATTCGCCTGAGTACTAAATGCTCGTTATTTTCATTGACATCGGCGGGTCGCATTCCAATTGTTCTGTGCACGGTATTATTGTAATTGTCAACTATATCGCCCAAAATGTTTAGCCATTTATAATTTCCTTGCTCGCTAAACGCTCTCCACATTTTCGCTTTCAATGTTCTATTTAATCTTTCAACTATAGACGCCTTCTTATCGGAATACGTAGAATAATGATTTATATTGTATTTACTTAGTAAGGATTTAATTTTCGAATTAAAAAATTCGGTTCCCTTATCGGTTTGTAAGTGACGCATAGAATATGTATCTAAAATCGGTTGTAATGACTTTTCCATTTCAACAGCATTTTTAGATTTCATCGGCACCGCCAACGCATATTTACTAAAACAATTTATTAAAACCAAAATATATTTATAACCTTTATTCGCTCTAGCGAATGACAGCATTTCCACAAGGTCGGCTTGGTAAAGATCATACCATCCTTTCACCTCAACATGACGAGTGGGAAAATTCCTACGAGCCTGTTTATGAATCTCTCTTGCAATGCCCCTCCTCACTGTTGCAGTTGACGTTGTCATTGTTGTTCTGACTAGCTTAAAATGAATAAATCGTTATTTCAATTGTGTATTATTGAAGTGTGTTCGCGTATAATAAGAAAGGATTATTTGGATAGCCTTGAATTACCCACTACGATTATTAAGTGTCTGCACGAATCTTATAAGGAAGTGTTTATGACTTTAATTAAACGCAATACTGATGGATACAATTATTCATTATTAAAAGATATTATGACTATAAATATACCCGATAATGAAGTATACGAATTTTTAAGAGTGTATTCCAAAGAGAGTTTATTGAGTGATGATTTCATAATGCTAATGAACCATCCAAAAAACGAATATGTTGAATTTGTTTACGTTGATAATTTTATTCTATTTGAACATTTCTCCTATGATAATCGATATAACAATTTGTGCAGGGGCTGTATCACAAAACTGCTTTACAGAAGTGGAGATTTCTTGTTTGATGATTTTACCAGAGTGATAATAACTTACAGATATAAAAGAGAAGATAATTGGTCAATTTTGCAAAGCATTTTTTGGGTCGCATTTTGCAAAGCATCGTCTAAAATCAGTAATAGAAGGTATGATGGAAAATTACCTGTTTTCAATGTTAGGACAATAGGAGTTGCTGTGACATGTGTGTTTACGTCCAAAATCAGTAACAGAAATTATTATAGACAATTATCTTTTCTCAATGTAAAATGTAAAGGTGAATAAATAAATTATTTAACACATAAATTGAAACATTTATTTTATACAAACTAATTTACATTTTGTTACATCTTTTCCTGTTTACTTATTAACTAATTTACATTTTGGCGAATAAATTCTATGTTCAATATCTGGAACGTCTTTTTCCTGCCAACTATGAATTTGTATATTTCAACAAATACAAACAGCATAATCTCCAATTGAATTATAATAAAAACCAGATTGTACCATATCGTCAATATGGATATGGTTTTGGCCAATTTGCGAACGTATCTCGCATTTTCTTCTCTATATCAAAAATGGACAACTTACACTCTATATAATGTTGGCCAATACAACTTAGATTTAAAATTTTGTACATTTGTTTTCTCATACAGTCATTTACATCTTTACAACATATCTTTCGTTTTTATTATTATTTTCAATAAAACCCCCCAAATAGCAGTAATGTTTTTTTACAAAACCATCAATACATGAATTCTCATCAGTATCAATAAAAGAAGTCGTCATTTTTAAGTGTAATAAAATATGGTAGTAAATGAATAAACTCTTTACAGAATATTAGATAATTTTATTAAAGTCACAATTCGGTGAAAGTTACAAATGTGCAATAAAAATTATACCTCTTACAATCTATTCTAAATTCTAACACTATATTCAAACTCGGTGATTACAAAATGTGCAATATTTTTTTTTTACAAAATAAAAATTATGTAAAACTTTATGCCTATCACAAGGTAAATTATCTAATATTTCTAAATCCGTTTTCAAATGTTCTGGCAATCTATTATAAATGTGTTCTACATTTTCTGAATAGTTAATAATAAAACTTTTAGGTATATAATTAACTAAACAGTCTTGTATATTAGTATACCCTTTATTAAAACATTCGTTTATACTTAAGTCTACAGCGTTTAATCTATCTTTAATTAGTGTCTCACATTTCAACCATTGATTAATAACGAACACATTTATGTAAGCACAATTATCAATTGAATGATTAAATTTACACTTTTTAATAAAATTGTTATGAAAAAGTTTTTTTAAAATACTTAATGTTGGACAATTATGGTCCTCTATATTCATCACTGTTACATTAATATCTTTTAAAAAATTTTGTAAAAATGTTTGTTTTTCCAAACCTTTAACAAAAATTTTACCATTAATTTTTAAATCAATAAAAATGTCCTTTACCTTGTGATAAGATATAAAACCCTGATCCCAAGCTAAGCCGTGTAAATTTCGCTCCAGCCAAATCGCTTGCTTCTGCAAATTCTTTCTTAAATCATTGAAGTCTCTCGGCGGCTCAAACAGGAATGACTGGCACTCTGCTTCTTCACCGTCACCTTTTCTAACAATTGCCAACTCTTTTATTATAAAGTCATTATTTAAACCTCGAAAACCTTGGAAATCAATTACAAACTCCATTTTCTTATAACACACTTTCAAAGTTGCCTTCCAAAACTTCTAGAGCTTTTCTCAAAGCTTCCTCAAATAAAACACAAACACAAGTGTCTGGGGCCGTCTCCTATAAACGACTGACAGGACCATGCACAGCTTTTATAGTGCTTAGTGGACATATCGTACTCTCCCAAACCATAATTCTCTACATAGGTGTTGGCCTTGCTTATGTAATAATGAGCCATGGTTTTTCCGCATGCACAAAGGTTTGGATGTGACGATAATGCAAACACACGTTCTGCTGCGGATAACATATTGGCGGCGTTGCGCAAATAATACTAAAGCCCAAGGTCCTGATGAAATTTATATATTACACAAGGCAATAAATATTTTATTTACAATCACACCCAGCGCAATTATTTTGAATGAGTTCCGAGTATCGATGACGGTTGTTTACAATCGCGATCTTCCTGGACAATTATTTTAATGATGGCGTTTTACAATCGCCACATTTCCTGGTGCAATTGTTTACATTACTAAAGGCCAAGGTGATGACGCAGTTTATCTGTTGCACAACGCGATTCCTGAACCAGAGAACTGGGTACCCCTGAAATGCTCTTCGGACGGTACAGAGATCTAAGAGAATTGGGGGGGCCAATAGGATAGCAGACAGACTCCCCGCACACCCCGCCAAAGAAGGAAAAAATAAGAGAAACGAGAAGGGGGATCAATGGGAAAGCGGATAAGTGAATAAGTACCCCTGAAACGGCGGGAGAAATGAGGGGGCGACCAATAGAAAAGCGGATAAGAAGGATAGGTACCCCTGAAATGCTCTTCGAGCTAAAGTTTGGAGATTGGCCCCGCTAAGCCCAGCAACCCCTTACTACTCTCCCGTGTGTCCACTTTGTGGCAAGGATGAGCCGTCTGTATAAACATGTAACCATTCGTCTGGTGGGTAGTCGCTGTTGATGGTTGCTATCGCAGCCGTCCTCAGCTCCTCTGGATGGTAATTTATTTTTGCTTCAGTGATTCCGGGTAGAGTCATCTTAACCGCAGGTAGGTGATGGAAAACTCGGTATGGGTTTGTCGATGGGGCTATATTCCCTGGTTCTATATTGTATTTTTTATATAGTTCCTTATAGACAACACGGGGGGTTTTTTGTGTTTTGAGCCTACTTGCAGCTTCCCTGTAGTTTCCCCATCTACTGTGGTATATTTTTCTACATCGTTCCCAAAAACAGAGACTGAGCTTGTCTCGTCTAACATGGATAGGCTCCATCTGCAGTTGTGCCTCCATGGCAGCTATTGGGATTGATTTAGGGGCGCCCGTTATCACCCGAGGTGCGCAACTCTGAACTTTATCCAGTTTTCGAGAAGTTACGCCTGCCATGGTGATGGTTGCTTCCAAACCGTACTCCAGGTTCTGTATGTGGTGGCCAGAACATCTTGGCTCGCTCCCCATGAAGTTGCCGTGAGACGCTTCAATATCCTAGCTCTTTTTGTGGCTCTGTTGGCCCACTCTTCTATATGTGCCCGCCATGTCATTTTGCTGTCTATTGTCATTCCTAGATACTCTGAGATGCCACTCTCACAAAGCTCGTTTCCCTCGCAGTGCAACTTTATCTCCACGCGTTTTGTGGATAATGTGAATAGTTGGTACAGCGTCTTACTCTTATTTATTTGCATTGCATTTGATTCGGTCCACGACATCAACTTAGCGATAGTTTGGTTGGCTGCTTCTTTCAGCGATTTCATATTGGACCCAGTGACCCAAAATATTAGGTTGTCTGCATACAACAATGCTTCCACTCCCGGGATAGTCTTGACTGCCTTTATGACGTCATTTATCATAAGGTTGAAAAGATTACAGCTCAGAACCGCTCCCTGTGGTAGGCCCTGTTTTTGTAAACGGTACCTGGATGTTACTCCGTCATAACGGACCCGAAATTGTCGTTGTGATAGAAAGAATTTGATCCATTTGAAGAGGTGGCCAGTAATTCCACTCTTCACAACTTTGTGCGTTAGCAGTTCTCTCCAGACCACATCATATGCGTTTTTCACGTCTATCAGCACTGCTAATGTGGACATTTTCCGCTGAAAACCGTCCTTGACACATTGCGAGAAATATACCACTTGGTCCATTGTGCTTCTCTTAGATCTGAAGCCTGCTTGGGCGTCATCGATGGTGTTATGCAAATCGAAGAACTCATTTAGACGTCCCGTAACCAGTCGCTCAGTTATTTTGCTGCAGGTGCTCGTAAGGGCGATCGGGCGGTAGCTCGCTGTATCATTGGAAGGTTTGCCTTTCTTCTGTATGGGGATGATATCTCCCTTCCTCCACTGATGTGGGACGTGGCTCGTCCAGGATAGGTTTATGATGTCCAAAAGGACTTGTTTTGCTGTTTTACGTATGTTTAGGAGCAGTTCCGGGAGGATTTCGTCAGTCCCAGCAGCCCTCCTCGATTTGGTGAGGGAGAAGGCTCTGTCCAATTCCGCTAAGGAAAATTTCTCGTAGCAGATCCGTTGGTCTCTCTTAGTAAGGCATGATATTAGCGGTCCTTTTGAGAGTTCTTTGTATGCACTTCTAGGTTTGTTTACTCTGTTGATCTTTGAGTAATGCTTGCACAGAAGGTTGGCAATATCCTTGGCGCCCGTGTATTCCTTGTTTCCTTGTTGGAAGGGTCCTTGTCCTTTCGGGATGGCATCGTTGTTTAGACGTGAGATAAAGCGGTGAGCTTTTAGACCGTCCTTTCTGTAATCCAAGGTGGTAAGGAAGTTGCGAAAACCATTCCTTTTTGCCTCCTTGATCTCTCTATGGAGGTGAGCTTGCGATTTTCTCAGATCGATGCAGTCTGATAGGTGTTTCGATTGCTCTGCGTTTCTTCTTGCATTGTTTCTGGCTGTCCTTAAAGCAGTAAGTTTCTTGTTCCAGAAAGCTTTGTATGTTTTAACCTGCCCTCTAGGTATTGATAAGGATGCACATTTAAGTATCGCTTTATTCATGCTGTCCACCGCTGTTTCCAGTGATTTCCAGTTTAAATCCTTCAGCAATGCCTCGTCAGTTAGGTTGCGGTATTTAAGCCAGTTTGCTTTCTTAAAATTCCACCTAGGGAGCCTAGGCATAACCTTGCCATTCTTATCCATGGCTGTTCGGATGAGTATCGACCTATGGCCGCAGCCCGCAGCATCATCGAGTAGCTTTACCTTAGTTTTTTGGGCTATATGTGGGTCTACGAGGACTAGGTCTGGTCGGCTGTTACTACCAGAAAAAGCAAGCAAGGTAGGTGGCGTCTCTACAACATCCAGTAAGTTATCATCAATTAAATCTTCCACTTTTTCTCCTTCACGATTTGTTACACCGTAGCCCCATCTTGTGGAGGCGCTGTTGAAAACTCCGACAATGATACTGTTTGGTTGCAATGTTGTCTCTATCAAAAGTGTGGGTAGGACGTTACCAGGTGGGTTGTACAAATTCACAATGATTTACTGCTCGAAGTTTTTCCACACTCTAATCAGGACTATTTCAGATTTGTCAGCTTCCTGCATCTCATGCAGCACCTCATGTTTTGCTCGTAGGTTTGATTTTATTCCTACTATGATTCCAGATGCGACCTGTCGAGATCGCCTTAATGTGTAGTCTACATAGTTTGCAGTGTTGTATCATTCCATGTGTTCTGTCGCTGCTCCGGCTTCTACTATAAAGTAAATATCCACGTCGTGCTCACTCCGACAATCATTCCAGAAGCTACTTGTCTTGATCTTTCTAAATATATGGATAAAATAGTTTGTCTGTTTCGGTCATTTCGTGCAGATTGGCCACTTTGCTAGCAAGCCTGTCGTTCACTCCGACAACCATTCCAGAAGCTACTTGTCTTGATCTTTCTAAGTATGTGGATAGAATAGTTTGTCACATTGTAAGAGCTTTGTGCACAGTTGAAGCTCCGACTTCGACAATAATGAAGATGTCTGGGTCAGAGTCATTAATAATAGTTTTGAGTTCGGTGAACTTTGATGTGTTCAGCGTTCCAGAAAAGGATACGAAGGGCGTCGTTGAAACCCTTAAAAGGGCTGTTGGCGATACTTACAGTCATACCGAAGTGGCTCGAGAAGATTTGTAGTGTTCGGCGATCGCTGTAGCAGAATTAGCGTTACCCAGGGTGCACCACAAGGAGGCCTGCTACTTTACACCCCCATAATCAATATACCAGTTATCCTTTTTTACTTTAGATTTACACAACATTTAAAAACAAATCTTAAAATTATAATAAATTTGTGTTTAATGTAGTAAACTACTTTATAACCACTTGGGGTGTAGTATTTTTCTACAAATACGTAAAACATCTTTATTACAAACATTGTTTAATGTACATTACATAGACACTAACAGAATCTGCGTTACAATGAGGACCCTACTGCTGCAATCCTCTCGCATGGCTAGTTATTGGCAAGTCGGGGCGTACTTACAGACGCTGCGTTCGCTGTATTTAAAATATTCTTTATGTTTTACTATTAACACTTTGTCAATGGCGGCGCCTACTTGCCGCAAATTATGTAAAACAGAGCATTGTATTTGGTAGCTGGACTCGCAAAACCTTCGCTTGTTTGTTGTACAAATGTTTTATTATCCCAGCAGACGTTTGCATATTGTATTGTCTTACTTACTCTAAGGGCGGGAGGATGAGTGTCATTGTTATAATATTATTGATTTTATTTTTATCAAATTAAAAATGAAGGTTTTACGTCAGTTGTTTTTATTTATTAATCAACAAAAAGTTAAAAAACTATTTTATTGCTAAAAGAGAAGTAAAATTATTCCTTAAATAAGAAGAAAAAACGTTAAATTTTTTCTACACTTTGTATATCCTAAGACGTAGTGGTAGTATTGTAAACGTCGTATTACATTGTTTTTCTTACATATCAAAGTCCAACGCGTATAAACGTAATGTTTATTTTTTTACTACTTCGGTTACCCGGAGTTGTGTTAGTCGGGACTAGGATAATCGAGGCTGAGCCTTATATTCTTACTGAAATCCTATCTCTTATATTATTTGAGAGTATCTGCCTTTAGTATAGAATCACTGTGAAAAGTCGCTAGGTGTAATGGTTGTTAGACAAAGTTACTTGTGCGCAAGCCGGGAGACGACAGTTCCCTTTAGATGATCGCAATGCTCTCTTTCAAGGCTGGCGCACCACTACGTACGTTTTTAAAACATTAGATGTGCTATTGTTTACTAAACACTACTTTAATTTTTAGTTTATAGTTTTATATTCCCTTAGGTTAATTTTTGTTTCATAATCTTGTACCCTAGACTCTGTCCGTGAATCTGAAAGTAAGCAGTCGGGCTAGTATCGCGTTGTTGTGAAAACGTCCGCTTGGTTTTCCTCTTCAAACCGTATTTCCTTTCTTCCACCTGCGCAAAACTATTTTTTACAAAGTGATTCTACTTTACGCAATTAATAGCATAATATATGACTAAAGGAAGTATGCGTGTATGTATAGTAAGTAGCACTTACATGTACGCGTGAACGTATCTGTGAGCGCCCACTTGAACGAAATATACGGTTCTATACGTAGTGTCGACTTGACATGTACGTATTGCATGTCTTAAGTATGTGATCCCTAGGGAGACAAGTTTCAAGTTTTTATAGTTGTAGAACATAGAAACCTATTCCGATTACTAATTGTGTGAAATTATGACTCAAACAAACAACGTTATCCTTGAATGTCAAACGCGGCTCAGTTGTACAACCTTAGTATAAGCATTAAAATCATTTCGAATAACATTGTACTTTGGCTTTGTAAAAGTAATGTATTGATATCGTAGTTGACATTATCAATAAATCAATGGAATCTGACTGGATAATATAACGGAATCTATCTTGAATAATCCCAACGAATTTTAAAATGAAATAAATTATGTTGCGAGATGTGAATAATGAAAAAAAGCATTTTTCGAACCTAGCTCTTGATTTTTGTGGGACCTTGTTTTATAGAAATCTGAAACCAGAGTTTTCGGTTTGTTTTAAAATGCAAAATAAAGTACTTAACATTTTTAAATAATATTATTTGATTTATTTTCTCTAATTCAGAGAGCATTTGGTTTCCAAGAGCAATTAGCTCTTTAATGAATCAAAATAAACCCAAATCCTTTGTCGCGCTTATTTCTGAAATCCGTTTCATTCTCTTCTGAAGTTTTATTCCGTTTAAATCCCAACATAATGCTCTCTGCCCGATATTATAAAATACTATTTTCTCCATTTGACACCGTGTCTTCTCATAAGGCTTAATTTATAGCCTTCTAAAGGAACATCTACGTTTACTGTTCTCCTTTAAAACTTATAAAAAGTTTATTTTAGCTTTTAAAATGTAAAATTACTTTACTAATTTTCTGATTGCAGAATATTTACTGCAACGCTGGTAACATAGTTAGATAGGACAACATTACGTAGTTTGTGGTATTTTCTACAGTTTATAGCGTTTATGTCTGATGAGTAATAAAAGAAAAAACAGGGCACTTGGGTATTAAACGTTAATAGTTGCGTCTAACAGGCGACGCATATAAAAAGGCATTGAGTTTTTACGAAAGGTTTAAAAGTGTCAGTTTTTATATTTTCAAGTTAGAGCATCATAGATATGGCTAAATGTTTGTTATTAATGGAGCCAAACACTTGATAGTGTGATTATCGTGAGGGGAAAGAGACTGAGAAATAGAGAGTGAAATGGAAAGGTTCAAATTGTAATTACTGTAATCTTCTTAAACAGCCGAGTGCTTCTATCTTACACCTTTGTGTAATATTCACCTTGATTCCTACGCTTTATTCCAGAATTCGTTTCCTCTAAACAATGTGTTAACCAGTATTTGTTTTATGCATATTTTTCTGTTTTTACACATTCCGTTTTTCAAATTAAGGTTTTAAATTTAGCAATTGATTCGTTAATATTGTACCATATCACAGTTTTGAATATCTCCTTATACAAGACATTGGCTTAGCTTTGTATGTTCGTTTCTCAAAGTGCATAGATAATACACCGTATTCTATCCACTTGTTACTACAAACGTCTACTATTCCACATCCAGTCATATATTTTGTTTGTTTTAGAACGTCTCCATACAAAGGTAATGATACAAGTGACACATATAACTATGTGAATATGCCTATTTAAAATTTATTAGCATGATTGATTTGCTCAGAGCATCTTCGGCAAATGTAATCAATTTTTCGAACTACCACTTATGCGTAAATCACCAACATTGCTACTAAGTACATTCTGAATGTCAAACACGACTCAGTTGTGCTACCTTAGCATTAAAATCATCTCGAATATAATTATACGTTTTCCTTGTAAATGTAATATATTGAATTCGTAATTGACAATATAAACAAATCAATGATTTCAACAAATGACATACATACAATGTTATTAGAATTACTAGTTGCGAGGAAAGTTCGTTTGAAAAACACTAACATTACCTGTCATGTACTGACAAATAAATCCTGAACGAATAGTTGTGCTTTATCTTGAACAATCCGAACGTATTTAGAAACGAAATAAAGTATGTTGCGAAATATATATATATATATATATATATATATATATATATATATATATATATATATCACTTTCACTTATGTACTTAAACAAGAATCTTACTTGATACCAAGTAATGCGTGCTAGGAAAATTCCTGCTTACGCAGCTTTTGTATTATATAGGTGGTGAGAACAGAGCCCCGGCAGTGTGCAAGTCGCCTCTGTATCATACAGACGTTCTCACTCCGATTGAATGTACATCAATTTTATTTGTTTTTATTAAGCTAAATTATTGTAAAAATTTCAAAATTAAATGTTTCGTAATTAACAAAGGTTTGTAAAAATAAAATCATTTTTAAAAACCTTTCAAGCCTAATATAACACGTAACTGGCGCAGTCGGTAGGACATCTCGGGAAAATTAATGAACATAATTTTTTCGATTTCAATCGTTAACCGAGATACTGCAAAAACGCGATTCGTTACAGAGCGCATATCTGTAACGACATCAAGAAAACGGTAGGACACCTCAAGGAAGTTAGTGAATATAACGTCCGTCGGTTTTAACCCATTAATTGAGGAAACTTTAAGTAGAGTGAATATCTACAACCACTTAATAGAGCGAATATCTATTTAAAGCACGAGTGAATATCGTGTAAGTGAAAAGTGAAAAGTGAAAATTGTTCAAATGAGCAAAGTATTTTGGATCAACTTGTAAGTAGATCTTAAGATATAGAATTAAGAAAAAGTAGAGTAAATACTTTTTAATTTTATATAATTGATTTTTAATTTTATTATTTTAAAGAAAATAATATTTTAAAATGGCAACGCCAACATTAAAGAAGGAATATCTTGATATGGTTCCTGAGTATAGTGGAGAGCCCACTATGCTCCACAGATTCATTTCCATATGTGATAAAGTAGTAAATAAATTTTATGTAAGCGAAAATCCAGAGGATTTTCAAAATGAATATCTAATTTCTTCTATACTAGCTAAGTTAAAAGGCCAAGCATTAGAAATGGTAGTAAACTCAAATTCATATAATTGGTATGAGATTAAAAAAGTATTATTAACCAGCTATTCAGACAAAAGAGATTGTTTTACTTTAAATTTAGAAATGGCTGAGTTAAAACAAGAAAATAACGAATCACCTTTTAAATCTTATGAGAGAATTCAAAAACTATTAAATTTACAGATTTCATTTTTTGTTAATAAAGAGCCACAAAGACAATTGGCCAAAGATGTTTTAATAGAATATGTACAGAAATTAGGGTTAAGAGTTCTCCTTAGAGGTTTACATGAACCCGTAGGATCGCTAATGCGAACCAAAAATCCAGATTCTCTTAGCGAAGCACTCAACATGCTTACTAATGTCTTTCAATTTAAAAATAACAAATTATTTCAAAATATTAAACAGAACATTCCACCTAGGGCCCCACAATACCCGCCTATTCGCAAACCCCTTCCTAACAAACAAACCTTCCAAAATTATAGGCCCAACTACCAAAATAATCCTAACCAATTTACTAAACCTAACTCATACGTACAGCAAAATCAACAACTGAGACAGTCTAACAACTACACACCATTAAAAGTTCATCAAAAATTTGAACCAGAACCAATGAGCATTTTCACACGTCAAACAGGGAACACAATTAGACAAAATAGACTTTATCAGATGACAGGGAAACCAATAGAGGAGGAAAATTACGATCAAACTATGAATCGATTGACTGAACAAATGACTAACTCTTACCGAATCTGACCGAACAAACAGATTATGAACCGCGAGAGGACCCTGACAGCTACATAGACTTTGATGATTCCACGCAAGAGGAAAACGCATGCGGATTCACTCAAGAGGACAATCATACCCAAAATCATATTTTAGGACTAACCACATTAAAAAGACATTTTCCATAATGCATATAGAAGACGACACAAACGAACTACCGTACATCCACGATCCCAAGACCAACCTAAAGATGCTGATTGACACTGGAAGCACGAGATCATTTAATAAAAAATCAATAGCTTTCCAATTTTTCAAAAACACCCTAAAACAAGAACCATTTGAAGTGAGTACAGCTCATGGAGTATCAAAAGAAAAATACAGTTGTACGCTACCACTTTTAGGAAAAGAAACAACCAAATTCTATTTATTTGATTTCCATAAAGATTTTGACTTACTCCTTGGATTAGATAACATAAAAGAATTAAAAATTAATTTAAATTTTGGGAATGGTAAATTAATATTTCGCAATAAGCAAATCCCGATTAAATATTTTAACACAGAAGAACAAAATAATAATAATAATAATAAAAGCGAATGTCAGGAACAGAAAGCAAAAAAGGGAACAAGTTATGTTATACAAGCCCGCGCTAGCCAAATGATTAAATCTAGAATACAAAATATTCAAGATGGAGAAGGACTCTTACCATACAAAAACTTAAATGGATTAGAAATTCCGCAGTGTATAGTCTCAGTACACAAGGGAGAAGCCTACTGCCCTATAATAAACAACACAGAAGTAAATGTAGAATTAACAGTAAATGAACCATTAGAATTAAAATCTTTAGAAGAATACAATATCCTTAGACCTGATGCAATGCAAACGAACGCTAATTTCAGTTTATTAGACTATAAACAAAAAAATTCGAGAAGGAAAAATTTAGATTTATCAAAATTTAGAATGGAACATATGAACTCGGAAAAAAAATCCGCTATAACAAGTTTAATAAAAGATTATGCAGATTTATTCCATATTGAGGGAAACGATTTAACTTTTACCAACCAAATAAAACATGTTATTAGGACTACTGATGAAATTCCCGTATACTCCAGAAATTATAGATATCCAGAGATTTACAAGAACGAAATTAATAAACAAACTGAGGACATGCTTGAACAAGGAATTATTAGACCTTCAAATTCTCCATGGAACTCTCCTGTCTGGATTGTACCCAAAAAACAAGACGCTTCTGGCAAAAGAAAATTTCGATTAGTAATAGATTTTAGAGGATTAAACAAAAAAACAATTGACGATAAATTTCCCTTGCCAAACATTACCGACATATTAGATAAATTAGGAGGATCTCAGTATTTTACGACTTTAGATTTAGCCTCAGGATTTCACCAAGTAGAAATGGATAAAAATAGCATAGAAGAAACAGCGTTTTCAACAGAAACGGGGCTCTACGAATTTTTAAGAATGCCCTTTGGACTAAAGAATAGCCCCCCTACATTTCAAAGAATTATGAATAATATTCTGAGAGGCATCCAAAATGAAACATGTTTAGTTTATTTAGACGACATTATAATTTATTCTACTAGCCTCCAAGAACATATACAAAGACTTAAAGAGGTTTTCGACAGATTACGCAAAGCCAACTTTAAAGTACAGCAGTATAAAACAGAATTTTAAAGAAAAGAAGTGGCATATTTGGGACATGTTGTGACACCAGATGGCGTAAAACCTAACCCAGCAAAGATTTTGGCAATCAAAAACTATCCAATACCCAAAACCACCAAACAAATTAAAGGATTTTTAGGACTAATAGGCTATTATCGAAAATTTATTAAAAACTTCGCCAAGATAACAAAACCGTTTACTAACTGTTTAAAGAAAAATGCAAAAATAAATATAGAAAATCCAGACTTCATAGAATGTTTTGAAACATGTAAAAATTTATTGACTAACGAGCCCCTTCTACAATACCCACATTTTGAAAAGGAGTTTACTCTAACGACAGACGCGAGTAATTTTGCACTAGGAGCAATTTTAAGCCAGGACAAAAATGGAAAAGACCTTCCTATAGCGTCTGCCAGCAGAACTTTAAACGACAGCGAAACTAATTACTCCGCGATTGAAAAGGAATTATTAGCGATCGTATGGGCCACCAAACACTTCAGGCCTTATTTATTTGGGAGAAAATTGAAAATTTATACAGACCATAAACCTTTACAATGGTTATTTTCAGTTAAAGAACCAAATTCTAAGCTTTTAAGATGGAGATTAAAATTAGAAGAATATGATTATGACATAAGATACAAAAAGGGCAAATTAAACCAAAACGCAGACGCTTTGTCTAGAATACAATTGAATGTTACTGATAAAAGTTCAACAAACACCCAATACACTGTAGAACCAGACTTTGAATTATCTCCAGCCGGCTTACTGAATCGTTACTTCCCGGAAATAAATGATAACGAATCTATGGTCGTACAACTCGACGCAACAGATAATGCCAACTTAGAGTACGATCAAGAAAGTGACAGTCAAACCGTGCATTCCAACTTCGAAGGGAACACCCAAATTGAAATACCAATTTCCGACGAGCCTGTAAACTTTGGAAAAAATGAAATATTTTTATCATTAGTAAGATATGAGCCAAAGAAAGTAAAAATTATAAAACTATTCGGAACTTCAAAAATTCGTTTAATGGTCGAAATATCAGAAAATAATTTTAAAGAAGACATAGTTAATTTTGTAAAATCATATTTGGTACCCAAAATAAAATATAATCTATATTTTGAATACGATTTTTATGAGAAATTTGCATCATGCATAGCCAAAAATTTCAAACAAACTGAACTAAATTTAGTTAAGTGTAATAACAAACTCTTAGACCTAACTTCGGAAGAAGATACCTTAGAAAAGATAAATAATTATCATCTTAGCAAAACCAATCACCGTGGGATACAGGAAACATACGAACAAATTAAGCGAAGATATTATTGGCCTAATTTAAAATCACTAATTCAAAATTTCATAAATCAGTGTGACATATGTCAAAGAACCAAATACGACAGAATTCCCTTACAGCTAGAAATGAACTTGACACCAACAGCTGCAAGGCCATTCCAGATAATTCACATCGACACTATCTCCTTGGAAAAGAATTCGTTTATCAGCATTGTTGACAGTTTCACGAGATATGCTCACGTTTATCGCCTGGAAAGCATTTCTGCTTACCAACAGTTATTATCTCAGACAATGGAACGGAATTTAATAACAGAATTGTAAAGGAGATACTAGACCTGCATAAAATCAAAATTCACTTTATCAGCACACAAAACCCCCAATCAAACGGATTATGTGAAAGATTGCATTCCACCTTAATAGAACACATAAGGCTGTTAAATAATCAAATCGAATTTAAAAAAGACAGTATAATTAAGAAAGTTAAATATGCTATAGTAGCCTATAACAATAGCATACATTCCGTCACAAAATTAACGCCATGCGAAGTCTTATTTGGACACATAAATTCAAACAATTTATTAGATATAGATTTAGAAAAACAAATTGTAAATGACTACGTTTTAAACCATAAGGAAAAAACAAAAATACTTTACGAAAACATTAAGGATAGCAATCAAAGAATTAAAGAAAAAGTTGTAGAAAAAAAGGAATGTAAACAAAGAACCACTTCCAGAAATACCATCTGAAGTTTATATAAAATCAGTACAGAAGCAAAGCAAAACGAAAAACAGATATAGTAAGGAAGAGATAGCTTCAATAAACAAGGAAAGGAAAACTGGTAAAATAAAGCCTAGACATCATAACACAAAAGACAAGATACATTTGTCGAAAATTAAAAGAAGATAAAAAATGTAATTAATGACCAAAATCCTTCTTGTTCATATTCAACACAATCAAATTAAAATCCCTACCATACCTATGTCCACTAATTCTATGCAAGAAACTTTATTAAACCTTAAACAACATTGTTTCATTAATTGTATGTGTTACAAACTTTGTAACTTATTAAATGATATGTAACTAAATAAGGTAATAAATATTGTTAATTATTTGAAATATGTTAATCACAAAAAAAATTGTAATTGAAGAAAATTAGAAACTATACTCTTAAAGAGATAACAAAACAGAAAGAATTCTTATAAACTGACTAGAATCCTTTATCAAATCTATAGCAGGCAATTTGAATGTAAATAATGGTAAAAATTATGAAAAATTATATAAAACTTTTATTGTAATCAGTGTAAATTTTGTAGAACAAAAAATTTAGATTCTGATAACAATTGTATATGTTATAAACATTTTGTATCTATCCTATGATAGAAAAGACTCATTATAAATTGTATTAATCAATTCCAAATACTTTTGCTGTTGAATTATAATGAACAGAAAATTAGACTGTAAAATGCCCACCATCAAATACAGTAACGCCTACAAACTACGAGGATACTGCTTTGGAAATCGCAGACCACCCATTTAACTGGATCTTGGAAATCAACCTTTGCCTGGTGACTTTCTCCAGTGAAGAGGACTTCAACCCATGCCGAAAATTGCCCTTTACGGAGGCCTATTCAGCAGCTTATATACTTCGCCCTCATCAAGATGATGAAGAGGACCTCAACCGATGCCGAAACTTCGCCAACCCCGGAAGTTTTCTTTAGGGATGGAGGAGTTATATGAACATTTTATGTGAAGATTTCATAATTAAATGCGTGCTAGGAAAATTCCTGCTTACGCAGCTTTTGTATTATATAGGTGGTGAGAACAGAGCCCCGGCAGTGTGCAAGTCGCCTCTGTATCATACAGACGTTCTCACTCCGATTGAATGTACATCAATTGTATTTGTTTTTATTAAGCTAAATTATTGTAACCATTTCAAAATTAAATGTTTCGTAATTAACAAAGGTTTGTAAAAATTAAATCATTTTTAAAAACCTTTCAAGCTTAATATAACACGTAACTTATATATATATATATATTTCCAAAATTTATTTTGGGAATCACCAATTAGGCAAAAATCACTGATAATGTTTCTAAGTCCTTTCTGAATTAGATTAAAAGCTAATTAGCGATTTGGGATAACTACCGGCCATTAGAGCTATACTCATTTACAGGTTAGAAAGGGAAGTCAGACCGAATAATCCGGCCCTAAGTTCAGTGAGTAACAAGTATAAAACAAGTAATCGTTATATTTAATAATAGTTTGACTTCCGATGCACCGGGATTAATTGAATTTCAGTCCGAGTCAGATATGGAGGGCATGGATAGGACACGGTATCATGGAAGTTAGTACTTGTTGGAGTGGCGGATCCAGAAACATATTTGAAGGGGTTATGAGTAGGGGAGAAGGAGCACCCCGTATGGAAAATATTTCGGTAATATGGTAGCTATAGTGTAAACTCTAAGGGTCTTGTATCTGAGGGAAATAGTTTCAGGCCTACTCTGTGACATTACACAGTTACTTTTTATTCATAAAAAACGATATTCACTTTTTCTTTCCGGAAATTGATGTTCATTATTTTTGCAATGAGTGGCCAAACTTGATTTGTATATGTTTGGTTTTATATAAACATAAAGATTTTCTATATACCTTTCTCTTAGATTCATCTTTGATCTGTAAAACATCTGTTATATGAATAACTCTTGTGACTTAATCAGCAAACCCAGCTGGGTAATCCAACTTAAGCTTCAAGTATATATCAGCGTGATACATCATACCTCATTCGACGCTGCAGTCTCTGAATATATTAGGTTTTATAACCAGCGATAACACTTTTGTTACGACTTAATCTGATAATACGCTGTTTCCTTTATTGGGATCTAATGAAACGAAACCAAATTTTTATAATTGAAACATAGTAAGCACTAAACAAATACACTTCACCTGTTACTAGCACTAATTTATTTACTCAGATTAGGTTTGCTAATCTTCACTTTATTTGACCAGAAAATAACTAGTGTATCTACATTACTTAGAACTACAATCGGAGTATGAAACTGTAGCGGTTTAGCATTTATTCAATATAAAACATATTTCACCCTTCGACTGATAATGTTGCTATCCCACAGTGATAGCCTTCATTCGGGTCTTGCACATCGTATATGTTGAAAGGCTGTAATATATGTGGCATTCACAATAAAATGGAGATAAAGGCCCTATAGTAACTACCATATATAGAAAAGGGTCTGTGAAAACGAAACATTACAGAACAATAACGTATTTCTGTACGCACATGTTACGTCAGTCTACGGTGGTACACCTTATTGTGGAGGCACTGTCAGTGCCTTTAAGCCCTGAAAAGCTTCTACATATCCCAGGGGAGAGGCGCCTCCAGTTTGAGAATTCCTGTACTAATTAGTGGGTAGCACACTTGGTAAATAATGTAAAAGTTCTGGGTTCGATCCACGATAGCGCCAACGAATTTCTTTGCATTTGTATGAAATTCTGTGGGTTTGAAGCGTAAAGCTTCCTTTACTCCTGAACAACCCAAGTGACGCTCTCTTGTTGCTATAAATAGTAATGTAATTATTATTATAGAAAGATCTGTCAACAAATATTTCACATGTTTCAACTCGAAGAAAGCTTGCAAAATTGAGCTACATTTTTATCAAGACATTAACATGTTTCAAATTATAATTGCTGTTCATTAATAAAAGAGCAATTTCCCAGGATTAAGGGATGAGCCGAAATGTTAGCTTGGCTTATCGAATCCCTCAGGACCTGCGTGACCACAACAGTACGGTTGTGAATGTGCGGTTGCGAGTAAGTCCATCACAACCTCACCCCTGCTGCATGTTCGTAAGTTGGCTTAAATATATGGTCAGATTCTGTAGCGGTCGCTGTCTATACTGGCACATAAACGTTATGTTGTATTTACAACACGTTTAGATTACATGAACTGTATACAGGGGAAACGAAATGAAACGTGTAACTCAAAATTTAACTTAACAATGATATATTAATAATAATAATAATAATAATACAAACTAAAAGCACAGTTTCAACCTAAATCGATCTTAGTTCAAAATAGGTCGAACAAATAACAATACGAATGGTATAAAAAACACTTCAATGTAAACTTGAAACCAGACATATATAAAATTCATTTAGCCACACACAATAAATTAACATCCGTATTTCTCTGATAATAACAACATGCAACCCATTGAAAGAATTAAAAATTGGATAAAACTAATCATTGGAAAAATCTGGATATATGTAAACAAAAGTTAACAGGTAATATAAAACACTTAACATAAGCAACAATATTTTAAAGCCAATTTTTACTCGTGTAAACAAATTATTTTAGGCATTCCTTCCTAATAATTACAATTAATATAAATAAAGTAACATAACTTAACCCTGCTAATGGCTTAGCTTTCTTATTTAATAACCACGAAATTTCTATAGAGTTGCGACTGTGTTTAATGAGCCCTTTTTCCTCGTTGCAACACACACATATATGTGAGCTAATAGAAGGAATTGAAAATATAGTTATAATATGTGATGTTTTTGTTGAACTTTTTATTTTTTAAAAGGCAGCAGACTCCCTATTTACTGTATGTTCTGACATCAAGTAACAGCCCCTGTAAACGTCACTGCATCCATTCGTAATTACATTAAAGTAAAATGTTTAAGAAAGGTCAAATGCGATCGCGGAACCGTGACATCAAAGTAAAATTGAAGGGTTATTTTCTCATACGGTCGGAAAAGTTTTGCCTAACAATTAACATTTAAAAAGGCACTACGGCTTCCAAACTTGATGTAAATTAAGAGTAAAGTGCGCATTCGTTATCCACCTCCTCAAGCTACAAATTTGTCGCAAACGTGGAGAGCGTTCTTAGACGCCGTAAAATCGAATTACCTAAGATTTACACAGGTATCGTTTGCAACAGTTGCAAACTTCAATATTTACACGCTTCAAGGTTATTAAATATCATTCTACAATCAGAGTTTTCCGTAAATATTATCAACTTTAAAATTACGTATTGAACTTTAAAAAAGATTTTGTGGTTTATTGTAATCATTGTCCGAAAAATATCACACAAAATAAATTGGCAAAACAGAATATAAGACAAATAATAAAAATACTTGTTGAAGTACTACATTGAAAAGCATTACCAACAAGTAACATATATATAAAAGGTAATTAAAATCAATTGGTACTTAGGTCAACAAAAAAGATTTTATTTTAGGCAATTAGTATTTAAAAATTATAATTGATATAACTATGTACATACATATGACAGAATCACAATATTAAGTGACACCATAGGAAGCGAAGTTAATTTTTAAAATTAATTAATTACACTTTTAAAATGAGTTAATATTAAAAAAAAAACTGTATTAACATCAAGTGTCATCCACTACAAGTTTAAAAAATATATTTGAACTCGAGTGGATGAATAAAAAGTATTTTGTAACGATTGAAAATATATTTAGAGCTTCGGCAAGAAAGATATAGAGGAATGTCAGTGAGTTTATACCTGTAGTGAGTGTGAACCTAGTAGAATACGAAGGTAAAACTAGATTGATGAAAAATGATGTTAAAGTTAAACATGTTCTATAGAGAGCTACATACTCACACACAGACACCTACACGCTCAGTTTGTAAAATATTTACTTGATTTTTTAGGTGGGGAAAAGTGTTCATCTTTAGATTTCAAGAGACGATGGATGGGTCCAGAAATTGTCGATAATAGACGAGGTGTAATCCACTAAAGAAGTTTTCTTTGTCCTTAAAATATAGATAAAGCCAACACCTAAAGCTCTCGTTAACGGAAAGAAAAGCACGGTTCCAATATATTTTGTTAGATATACGATATACCTTTGACACCTTTCGCACACAATACTTTCACAGGATCTGGAAGTAAAGCAATAAACACGTAAAAAAACAAATGTTTTAAAGTCAATTCCTACTTAGGTAAAAAAAAAAATTATTGCTTATATACGTTTTAATTCATATTTACAATTCATATAAATAAAGTAACATAACCTATGCGTTAAAACAGCAGTTCTAACACATAACCTATAACATATAATCCCGATTTATGAAGTCATATGTTATCACTTATTTTAAGACAAATGTGACGAAATAACTATATTGCGTACCTTGCCCCTTTTCTGATAAGTGTTTTCTCATAAAAAACTATAATTGATAAATGAAATTTAAATAATGAATTCGTATTTGAAAAACTCTATTAACGTCAAGTGTCATCCACTACCAGTTTATAAAAATGTATTTGAACTTGAGTGGATGAATAAAAAGTATTTTATTAGCGATTGAAAATTTGAACCAGATATATACTGTATATATATATATATATATATATATATATATATATATATATATATATATATATATAAGGAGTGAACGAATAGAAGGAATTAAATAAGGATGTAAAAATTAATGATGAATAGGTATTCAAGTAATGAAGATGAAATGCTAAGGAGTAATGACGTTTTTTCGGAAAAATTTAATCGTTCAGACCAACTTATTATTATTGTATCATAACCTGTTGATACGGTTCTATAATAAGGTGTTATACATATTATATTCACTTCAACAAGATATATTATTATTTTATGTGTATAAAAAACTTTACCAATATTATATCTAACGATCGTATTTAGAACATTATGAATATAAGAAACTTAGATTATGGGTAAATCCTTGGTAAGACATTTATGGATTGGAAGGAACCAATTTTAGTGTTTAGTGAACTTTTGGTTACAAGTATAAGTTCAGGAGAGCAATTAAAACTGGTGGAACCACGCCTTGTAACTGATATTTGTATTGTTCACTTGAAGAGTTATGTGAACGGCTAACTTTGCGGCTGTTAGGTTTAATTAGGAGACTGTGCGATGGGAATACCTGTCGTGTAAGATGTACACTGTTAATATGAATTTGATGAAGTTTCGGCAGAAGTTTGGCAATTCAATGCTATCGGAAGAAATTGAGGCGGCAATGTTTCCGACAAATTAGACCCAAGGAAGCGTATAATTAGTGAGGGAGCTCTTGGAGCATGACTCGGCAGGTTTTTATACGTCTCGACGCAGTGTTCGGGAAGAGGCAGATAACTCGTGTTGCGTCAGAGGCTACTGAACAGATACAAGCGACAGTAGAAACAGATGTTATTGTACTCCTAACTTGTTATCATTAAATAATTCTACGGGAAAGTAAATGGACGTAGAAGTAAAGGACATTCTTAGATTAAACAAGTAATTTAAACAAAAACTTTTAAAATTCAATTCCTACTTAGGTCAACAAAGAAAATATTATTTTAGCTACGTTTTATGAAATAATTACAATTAATATAAATCAAGTAACATATCCTTTGTTTTACAATGCTGTTCTACCACTTAACCTATAAAATAAAGTCAGCCAAATGGGACGAAATAACTATATTTCATACCTTGCCCTTTTTGTGAAAAGTTGTTCTGACATTAAAAATAAAATTATTTTATTAAATTTAATTAATGAATTATGGTCAGTCAAAATTAAAAAAACCGCAGTCGGTGCCCACTCTACACGCTGGATTGCAATTTCACGGCGTAGGATTTTTGAAACAATTTCAAAAAGATGTTTTTACTTTACCACATCGGTGCTTTTACTTTACAGTAGAAACAGATGTTATTATACGCGTAACTTGTTATCATTAAACAATTCTATGGGCAAGTAAATGGACGTAGAAGTAAAAGGCATTCTTAGATTAAACAAGTAATATAAACAAAAACGTTTAAAACTCAACTCCTACTTAGGTCAGAAAGAAAACATTTTTAGTTACTTTTTGTTACATAACTTTGTGTTACATACTTTTTGTTACATTATGTTTGTAACATAATATAAGTCAAGTAACATAATCTATGTGCTAAAACAGCTGTTCTATCACATAACCTGTAACATAAAATCAGCTGTTCTATGAAATCCTATATTATTATTCATTTTAAGCCAAATGGGACGAAATAACTATATTGCATACCTTGTCCTTTTTGTGAACAGTATTTCTGACGTATAAAATTAAATTGTTTTATTAAACTTAACTAATGAATTATTTTTGAAAAAATATATTAACATCAACAAATTTTAAAAAATGTATTTAATCTTGAGAGTGTGAATAAGAAGTATTTTATTAACAGCAGAAAATTTGAACAAGATATATAAATATATAAATATATATATATATATATCTCACAGGGGCACTAATTGGTGGGAGAGGCCAGGTCAGTCAAAACCAAAGGACCGCAGGCTGTGCATACTCCACATGCGGATTGCAATTTCACGGCGTCGGATTTTTGACAGAATTTCAAAATGATAATTTTACTTTAAAACGTCTAGTACATCTAGATCTGTGCATCTAGTAAAAGTGCAATATTTATTTGTGTCAGTCGAAATAAAGTTTTTCAAATTTCATGTCAACGGTTAAATAGGTTTTACCAGTTTTTACTTTCTCTCTCTCTCTTTCTGTTTTTCTTTCTCTCTCTCTCTCTCTCTCTCTCTCTCTCTCTCTCTCTCTATATATATATATATATATATATATATATATATATGTAAATATATATATATATATATATATATATATATATATATATATATATATATATATATATATATATATAATGAATGTTTTTATATATGTATGAGCCTTATGCGTTAATAAACCACTATTCTGATCGCCATTAAACTTTGGGAATTTGATTAGTATATTCCTAGGAAGGTGTCTGGCGACATAATGTTTTGCATCATGTAATTTGTAATTGGCAAAATAGCATGAAATATAATTTTCTATCTTACATTGATTTATCTTAAGACATTTCGTTGAATTCATTCCAAATTTTGGCTGCCAAGCAACACTCAACAATTTAAAATTATTGTCTAACACATTTCAAATAATATAGTCTACAAACAATATTGTATGTCTGAGAGCAGTATAATAAAAAACATTCAATCAAGAACTTTTATTGTCACACTTTTCTCGATCATCTACTATATGTTCAGCTATTATTATGTTAATATAATACTAAATTAAATGCTTGCTAATGTTAACACGCCATTTATAGACTTTTAGTGGTTATACTAAGAATATTATTGATAATTATAGTGTAATAGTAGGTATAAATAAATAAATAAATAAATATATATACACACACACACGCACACACACACACACACACACATACACACACACACACACACACACACACACACACACACACACACACACACACACACACACACACACACACACACACACACACACACACACACACACACACACACATATAGGTTGTTCAAATTTACAATCGTTATTAAATTTTATTTTATTCATCCTTGAGAGTAGTTTTATATGAGAGAAAAACAAAAGTGGCAAGGTATGCAATATAGCAATTTCATCCCATATGGCTTAAAATAAGGGATCACATATGATTTCATAAAACAGCTGATTTTATGTTATAGGTTATGCGGTAGAACAGCTGTTTTAACACATGGGTCATGATATTTTATTTATAATAATTGCAACTATTTAATAAAAGTAGAGAAATAAAACAAATACTTGTTGATCTAAGTATTGAATTGCTTGAATTGTTTTTGTATCTATTAATTGTTCCAAGTAAATGATGCAAAACACAATTGCTTTTTTCCCACTGACATTCATTTAATACATCACAGCCTTGAATGCACACATAGTACCTTGTTTTGTAATCAGGTTTTCTAGGCAGAATACTTTGTTCCACTCCATACAATATATTTTTTTACCATACCTTCAATTGGTAGGAAAACGCTTTACGTGGTAGATATGACGTGGCAAAATCACAGGTTGTCGCAACAATTTTAGCATCTCTCCTCCTGTGGTTTAGGCAGAATGGAATGGTACACCAAACACAATAGATTTTTGTTTTTCTCTGCATTCAGTGAAAGTGTATTTTACTTGTTGGTATGGTAAATGTCTAGTTAATATATTCTTACCTTGAGAAAAACAATGTATGTTGAACATTTTCGGGCGTAAAAGGTTACTTTATTGGTAACTATTCGTAAGAGGTGGAAACGTACTAACACCCAGTCCTAAATAAAGAATGGTCGTTTCCAAGGAAAGGGATCGGTGACCTATCTGCTCGATACAGTCTCGGGAAAAATCTGACGGAATATTATTATCAGATAGCTTGTGCGTAGACATTAAGAATGGATGCCATTCCAGGGCTAACTAGTAATAAAGTGTTGTGTTAATGGAAAGAAACACTTGTATATAACGCGCCATGTTGTTATCAAACTTTAGCAGAACTCTTTGTTAAAGAAAAATACAATTTTCCACCAGTAATGTAAATATCTCAGCTTATCTGTTTGCAACCTGCGAAATGTCGCAATAATATGCTTTTAGCCTTATGAGAGTACTCGCTTACTAAGGCTCGCATAAATACTTCCTTTTATCTTGGCTTTTATTTCGTTTTTTTCATCCCAAGTATTCTAAAGTCACCCGAATAAACCTGTACGTTTAGGCGCACTAAATACGACAATACCCTTTATATTGATATATTATACAGGTTATATTCAACCAATAAATTAATTACTTGAAAATGAAGCTTGGAACAAAAATAAATATTTTTAAGTGAGTCATACAATTTCAATTTCATATTTATAGGGTAGTGAAATTTTTCTCTGTAGCTAGATTCAAACATCAAAATTCTGATCCCAAATCATAACCATATAAATAATCATATATGATATAACTCGTATATATAACCATATACCACATAATCATAAGTAACTATTTAATAATTGAATCAGTGTTCACTAATCTTATACTAAACTATTGAGTCAACTATTGGGGAACAATTAATTAGTAAAAATGTTTAAAACTAAACGTTATGTTAAAAAATATGTCTGCCAAAAATGTTTTATATTTTGTATACAATTTGTATTTTAATTTGTGTGTGTGTAAGTGTGTGTATGTGCGTATATGTATACATTTATTACATAGGTGGATAATTTTTAAATCTATTATTAATCGATGTATATATTCACTATAGGAAAATCAGTGTCTATGTATATATAGGACAAACCAATATTGGTATACCATTCGAAACTAAGATTCACCAACTTTTCGATCATCCTTCATTTCTAAGTTTCACTATCATACACTCGGTAAATGTTAGGTGTTTAATCAAACAGGGTAAATGTTACGAAACCTAATCTTAGAGGATGCTATCGTTGCTAGCAAGGAAAGTATCAAGAATTAGTAACGTTTTTCTCCAAGACTAACATTTACCAACAGTCACTGATGAACCTTGCTTCTTCAAATCTGTCAAATCCAGACAAATATTCTCCTATTTATAAAATCTTCACAATAACCAACTCTTGCTGAAAAAGTCTAAGATTTATTAGCAAAGTCATTAAAGGACTTTTACAGTAACACAAATGGTGGAATTCGAGGCCGAACATGTCTACATACAATGCAGACTCAAAGAAAAAGGTGCTGTTTAGGCCATATTAAGTTAGTGATATCCGAGGATCCGGTAGTAGTAAAGTGTAATAAAGAAATGTAAAATGTTTGAGAATAATAAAAGAAATTTGACATTAGGAACTCAAATCGGATGTGCCAAAGGTGAACCACAAGTTAAGCTGGATGAAAGTTTGTCGATTAAAGAGTCGTCTCCAGCCTGAGCCTCCGCTTCTGGTACCAGCTTAATAAACTGCACACAGCAATCGTTCATACAACTTTTAATTACTCCTGAGGTCTTTAAGCTCCGAACATTAATTCGTTGGAACTTCGAGTAGAGCTTCAACTTTTAGAATTAACTTCGTTAAACTGTTGTTATTAATTATGACTCAATCAATCAATTGATGAAATCTAATTTCAGTTTTCGAAGCAAAAGCTATTTGAGTCAGAAGTTTGGTAGAAAATTAATTCCACCACTTAATCAATACATCTACGTCAATTATTTCGTTTAAAACTTGTATAAAACTTTTAAAAGGAGAATATAAATATTTCAAAAAGTAAAAAAGTTCTAAAACCATATTTTAATTAAAGAATCCCCAACCTCATATGCACTTAGCATATACACACAAGTTAACTTCGTAGATAATCTTATCGGAAAAACTGAAACTTTGTTTTACTTATTCATCTGTGTTCAACCGACGATATACCGTTATTTCTTCTTTATAGAACTCACTATCTATGCACTCGTAGCCACTACCTCTGTGATATTTTATTTTCATTCTTCTCTGCAACTCATTATTACATTATTAATATTGTTTGGTGTAATACCCAATTAGTATCACAGTAGTTTTATCACTTCAATAAAAGATATCTCAATTTTCACTTGTTTCCTGATTTTCTTCTTACCTTTTTATGTTTTGATTATTATATCTTTTATATAGTTGTTTTTGCCAACACTGAAAGAGATTAAGATAAAAAGAGTCTTGGTTTGCGAGTCAATTTTTTTCAAATCTTTTCCAACGTTTCGAAAACAAGTTATCAACTTTAGACCATTTTTGCTATGTAAATCAATTTTGTAATGTTTATATTTAGAGGAAACATTTCTATTTTGTCTTCATTACACGAAATTTCCGTGTAACAAGATGTTATCGCCACGTTATGAAAACTACTTCCTTGAAAGCGTATAAACGGACATGTGTGAGCCATCGGATCGGGCCCAAACTCGGTCAAACGGCTAGTAATGACGTTGGATGCCAGGATATGGTGGAAACAACTTGGTAAATAGAGAAATGAAGAGCTCAATAATAAATAAAAGATGAACACAAACTAAAAAAAAGTAATAATTTTTCCCTCAGACCCGTTTCGATGAAAATGATTCATCATCAGTGAGTATAGATACTACAATCTCCATTTTACAACTAAGGGGAAAACTAGCTTATATCCCATATTTATACCATGAGCGTAGCAACGCATACCGGTCAAAACAACAGTTATGTCCAGTATTTCAAAATGTTTACATTAAATAGATATTACATTTTTATTTAACGTAATCATTTGGAAATATTGTAAATAATTGTTGCATTGAGTTGGGGTTTGAAGTATCAATGGTCACTGATGATGTTTCCTTTGTTATTGAAACGCATTTGAGTGAATAAATGATTAATTTGTGAGTGTGCGTACGACTTTTATTTGTTATTAACATAGGTCCACAAGCTCAAAGAATAATTTGGTAAACGAGCTCAAGCTTATGTACAGAGAGATTTTTTGGCATAGGATGATACGACCTCATTTCAAATATATTGTAACATCATTTTAGGTGATGTTGCATATTAAAACAGATTCAGAAAACAAACGTGAAATTAATTTCAAAATTTAACATACAATTTAAAAAAAAGTGTAAATTATAAATTAAAATTCATGGGCGAGCCTGATATCTATGTTTAAAAACCGGAACTGCTATGCGCAACACGGGTGCGCAGAAGTAAAGATACTGGCGTGATAACATAGTGACCACCTCTTTCGTTAACAGGATGTGATTGAATGCACACGTATTAAGATTGAAGAGCGATTGGAAGCCTTTTGGTTCAAGTTTTTAAACATGTAACACTTTACTATAATTTATTAATAATTTTTTTGATAGAAGAAATGTAACGTTAAGATATAACGCCAGGGCCAGATTCCAAATTATGAGCGAGCCAATCTAAAATGCAGAGTGGCGAGATCTAAGTACAGAAACCACGTTTTGCTGCCAGTTTTGTTACAACACAGCTAAGTCATAATATTAAGAGAAGTTTAGCGATAAAAAAATAAAAATGTAACTTTTAAAACTTTAACCGTTCAATGGCATGACAATGCGAGTTTTCCTTTTAATAATAGGGAAAAAGTAAATTCATTTGTGTGATGTAGTAAATTTTTTTAAAGTCGAAAGGACAAATTTAAATGTATGTTGAACACGCAAAGCAATCTCGAACGGATGTCATGGGCCCTGCCATAGATTTGTTTAACATTTTAAATAATTAACATGTAAGGTCTGATACATTTTAAATCTGTAAAACGTTGTAGAATCTGAAAGTAGCGTAACCTTTCTAATGTGATTTTGTTTGTATTACATATATATATATATATATATATATATATATATATATATATATTTTTTTTTTTTTTTTTTTTTTTTTGGTTTGATTTGTTTAAATTTACATTTATCGTTTAAATTATTTATTGAACTCATCATTCTTATTTTCAATTAAACATTTAACATTGAAGGTGAAACTATTTAATTATGTAACTACGCCTCTGCAATATTTAATATCAGCATTAATTCCTTAAGAATTAACGTTACAAAAATTATAATGTTACAATATAATCAACTTTTGCTTCATCAAGTCCGTAAACCACGATCTGGTTTCCTCAGCGCCGAGTCTCCTCAGCACCAAGGCATAATTTACCTGACATAATCTGACAGTTTTGACATTCGAATTGGAATTCACAAAAGCAAGCAACCGTGGTAATGGCGTGTGCCAAACTGAGCATATTATAAGATCACCACTGGAATGTGGCAAATTTTGCATGCATTTCCTTGTAGACATGATACACCTCGCATGTTAATTTCACATAATGAATTGTAAGTAAGTTTACCGTGTCTCGTACTTTTGAGATGGTCGCAGTTAATCTAGAACGACTACGTAGAGCCACCTATATATTACTAGAATGATTTGGGTTAACGTGCTATTAAAAATTTTAGAAGGATGGGGGTGATAGGAATAATATTTGGGTTTGTTATCCGGGAAACCCACCACATTCCATGAGTCATTTCAGGCCTAAGAAGCATAAGCGCAGAGGAGTAGGACGGTCCCGGGTCAACTCCATTTGTAACCATTTTGTAAACTGAAAATGGTTAATAAATGTATATTATACCTATAATTACAAGAAAAATGATACCAAACAACCCGAGGTTTACTCTAGTGTAACATCATAAGACATGATCTAAGCCTTATTATAAACTGCTATAGTAAATAATGAATATCAGTAAACCATATGTTGTTTGGTATAATTTTTTAGATCGGGATTTCAAAAGAGAAATAATAACCCTGATTAGTCCTGCATCATTGAGCAGAGCCTTTGATAAATTATGGCCTCGGCGCTGGAAGGACGCTATGGCAAACCAATAAGGTATTAAGCTTTGGGGTTGTACCGGTCAGAGTAACAGAAATACAACCAAAGTATTACAAAATGAAGTGGTTCGTGATACTGTACTATACTACGTAATCGCAATATGTAACGAATAGTAAAGATCTTCTATTAACTAGATTCTTTCATTATTAACCAGCTTTTATAAAAAAACCATACTATATTCTTTACATGCGGCATTCCCTTCCCCAAGCCTGCCCCACTGACTACCACATTGTAATGTTTTAACGCAATTCAACGGAATTGCTTAACATAGTTGTGTTCGAACCTTTAGTTAAACTCTAAAACTATTTCGCGAATTAAACAAAATATGTAGAATAAAATAATATCAATATGAACTACAGTTGGATGGAATAAAAACAAATTTATTCTAAATAATATTGTTAATAGAATTTGTATACACAACCAACACAATAATGTAATTACATCTTTGTTATTCGGAATAGTTTTTGTTCCAATTATATCGTTATTTGTTCTGCCTTTGTAGTCAAAGGGCAAAATAAAACTCTCCAATGGCTTGCAGTAAAATAGGACATTAATTAGTTCCTTTTCATGTCTTTGTTCTTTGAAAAGTGAAAAATTAAATCTTAAATATGTTTGAACATTTCCAACCATTTAGTTTGAAATTCATTTTAGTCCACACACACACTTACAATCGCGCGCACTCACACACACGCACGCGCTTGCGCACTAACAAACAAACACACACACACACACACACACATACACACACACACACACACACACACATACACACACATACACACACACACACACATACACACACAGGCACGCACGCCCACGCCCACGCACATGCGCGCGCACACACACGCGCGCGCACACACACACACACACACACACACACACACACACACACACACACACACACACACACAAACACACACACACACACACACACACACACACACACACACACACACACACACACACACACAAACACACACACACACACACAATTTCATTATTTTACAATTTTTATAAATCAATATTTTTTTTACATTTTCCTACAGAAACTATGACTAAAATGACTACTATGACTACATTTGCTCCAGGACTAAAAAAACTCTCCAAATGTAATAAAAAGTAACAAGAAGCAATAATAATAATATCATGTAGTTGTCTCAAATATTCGTATCTAAAGTTATAATTGTACCTCAGGTAAAATATTATTGCTAAATAAAGTCCTATCTTTTATTTCTCAAGTTTAGTTACACGTTGTTAATTATTTAATGCTTTACATTTGTAGCTTAGAAATGTTACTTGAAGGTGAAATAAATTGAAAAAGTTCAGATAGTTGTATTGTTACAACAAGAGTGTAAAATGCTATGTTATTTGTCAAAAACTAAAATCGAGTATTTTCAAAATATATGGCAAAAAAGTTCTAGTTAAAAACCTTTAAATCTCTCCGAAAGGAATTGTTGCACAATGTGATAGAAACTTGAGAACATGAGATTGACACATAAATGCACGACGCTGGAAAGCGATGATGTCCATTTAGCTGTAAAACAAACAACGCCAGAGGAGACATATATACATATTCTTATTGGGTTATTTTATATAGACTAGAAACATTCGGTTCCATGCGCTAATATTAAATTTATGTCCTATTTTCCAATACACGACCATAATAGAATTTCATTTTACAGCTGAAAGATACGTTAAAGTTTGTTTGCAAAAATAAATTGATTTGCATGAAAATATTGTATAGACAAAGCAGATTTTCAATAAACTGAATTTTTGCTTTTTCGATTTTACTAGATGAAGAAAATGGAACGAATTTCCATGCAAACACTATCTAACGCCTGTCTGTCTCTCTCTATCTCTTTTTTTCTCACTCTCTCTAAATGACAAATATGTTTTTAGTACAAAACTTTTTTATAGCCTATGAATGTCTTTTTTAAGCTGTTTGCTAGTTTATGTAATAGTATATTTTAGGAAAGTAAATAAAAAACAAAGTTTTTTTATAAAATTTAAATTAGCTTTCATTTATTTAATAAAACATTTTTTCAGTCACTTACTTATTCTGAATATGATAATTATACATTAATTACAGAAAATCATTGAAATGATCTAAGATTCATTCGCTCTTCAGCTGTTGTTGGGTTCACCAAGCCAATGCTAGATGTGATTCTAGCGAAACGTTAGACTACAATTTTACTCACTGCAAAATGAACTGATGTACTTCTGATATTAACTATTCCTCATATTTTTCCATCAGTGAAGAAATACGTATCAGCAAATATATATATATAAAGAACTAAGTCAAAATACAAATACAAGAATTATAATTGAATTTAGAAATCAAAGCTTTTCGTTTGCTAACAGTACCAACATCATCAGGAATATTAAACAATTGTTTAATATTCCTGATGATGTTGGTACTGTTAGCCAATGAAAATCTTTGAATTGTATATTCAATTATAATTCTTGTATTTGTATTTTGACTTAGTTCTTTTTTAATACACAAGAATACATATTGCGATATATATATATATATATATATATATATATATATATATATATATATATATAAGTTACGTGTTTCATTAAGTTCGAAAGGTTTTTAAAAATGATTTTTATTTTTACAAACCTTTTAATCAATTAGTAAACATGTAATTTAGAAAACTGTTACATAATTTATCTTAACAAAACAAATTCAACTGATGTACATTCAGCTGGAGTGGAAAACGTCTGTGCGATACAGAGGCAACTTACACACTGCCGGGGCTCTGTTCTCACCGCCTATATAATACAAAAGCTGCGTAAGCAGGAAACTTCCTAGCACGCATTTTTTTATGAAAGGTTCACATAAATTGTTCACATAACTTCTCCATCCCTAAAGAAAACTTCGGGGGTTGGCGAAGTTTCGGCATCGGTTGAAGTCCTCTTCATCACTTTGGTGAGGGTGAAGTATACAAAGCTGCTGAATAGGCCTCCGTAAAGGGCAATTTTCGGCATCGGTTGAAGTCCTCTTCACTGGGGAAGGTCGCCAGGCAAGAGATTTCCAACGCAGTATACTCGTAGTTTGCAGGCGTTATTGTTTTTGATGATGGGCATTTTACAGTCTAATTTTCTGTCCATTATAATTCAACTGAGCAAAAGTATTTGGAATTGACTAATACAATTTATAATGAGTCTTTTCTATCATAGGATAGATACAACATGTTTATAACATATACAATTGTTATCAGAATCTAATTTATAATTAACTCTAATCGTGTTTCTAATTCAACAAAGTTATTTTCATTATAATTTACAATACTTGACTTCTTTTTTTTAATTCTACAAAATTTCATTGATTACAATAAAAGTTGTATATAATTTTTTATTATTTTTACCATCATTTACATTCAAATTGCCTGTTATAGATTTGATAAAGGATCCTAGTCCGTTTATAAGAATTCCTTTCTTTTTTTGTTTTGTTATCTCTTTAAGAGTATAGTTTCTAATTTGCTTCAATTACATTTATATTTGTGATTAACATATTTCAAATAATTAACAATATTTATTACCATAATTAGTTACATATCATTTAATTAATTACAAAAGTTTGTAACACATACAATTAATAAAACAATGTTGTTTAAAAGTTTAATAAAGTTTCTTGCATAGAACTAGTGGACAAAGGTATGGTAGGGATTTTAATTTGATTGTGTTTAATACGAACAAGAAGGATTTTGGCATTAATTATAATTTTTATCTTCTTAGGCCTTTTAATTTTCGACAAATGTACTTTGTCTTTTGTGTTGTGATGTCTAGGCTTTATTTTATCAGTTTTTCTTTCCTTGTTTATTGAAGCGATTTCTTCCTTGCTATATTTGTTTTTCGTTTTACTTTGCTTCTGAACTGTCTTTACATAAACTTCAGATGGTATTTCTGGAAGTGGTTCTTTGTTTATATTCCTTTTTTCTATAACTTTTTCTTTAATTTTTTCATTACAATTCCTAATGTTTTCATAGAGTATTTTTGTTTTTTCTTTATGGTTTAAAACGTAGTCATTTACAATTTGTTTTTCTAAATCTATATCTAATAAAGTGTTTGAATTTATGTGTCCAAATAAGACTTCGCACGGCGTTAATTTCGTGACTGAATGTATGCTATGGTTATAAGCTATTATAGCATATTTAACTTTCTTAATTATACTGTCTTTTTTAAATTCGATTTGATTATTTAACAGCCTTATGTGTTCTATTAAAGTGGAATGAAATCTTTCACATAATCCGTTTGATTGGGGGTTTTGTGTGCTTATAAAATGAATTTTGATCTTATGCAGGTCTAATATCTCCTTTACAATGCTGTTATTAAACTCCGTTCCATTGTCTGAGATAATAACTGTTGGTAAGCAGAAATGTGTGAAGTAATCTAATAATTTGTCTGCAATCTCTGTAGCTTGAGAGCTTCCCAAGCGATAAGCTTGAGCATATCGTGAGAAAGCGTCAACTATGCTGATAAAAGAATTCTATTCTAAAGCGATTGTGTCGATGTGAATTATCTGGAATGGCCTTGCAGCTGTTGGTGTCAAGTTCATTTCTAGCTGTAAGGGAATTCTGTTGTATTTGGTTCTTTGACATATGTCACACTGATTTATGAAATTTTGAATTAGTGATTTTAAATTAGGCCAATAATATCTTCGCTTAATTTGTTCGTATGTTTCCTGTATCCCACGGTGGTTAGTTTTGCTAACATGATAATTACTTATCGTTTCTAAGGTATCTTCTTCCGAAAAGAAGATAATCGGAAATTGGTATTTCAATTTGGGTGTTTCCTTCAAAATTGGATTGCACGGTTTGACTGTCACTTTCTTGATTGTCCTCTAAGTTGGCGTTATCTTTTGCGTCGAGTTGTACGACCATAGATTCGTTGTCGTCCAGTTCTGGGAAATAACGTTGCAGTAAGTCAGCTGCAGATAAGTCAAGGTCGGGTTCTACAGTGTGTTGGGTGTTCGTTGACCTTTTATCAGTGATGTTTAATTGTATTCTGGACAATGCGTCTGCATTTTGGTTTAGTTTGCATTTTTTGTATCTTATGTCATAATCATATTCTTCCAATTTTAATCTCCATCTTAAAAGTTAGGAATTTGGTTCTTTAACTGAAAATAACCATTGTAAAGGTTTATGATCTGTATAAATTTTAAATTTTCTCCCAAATAAGTAAGGCCTGAAATGTTTTGTGGCCCATACGATTGCTAATAATTCTTTTTCAATCGCGGAGTAATTAGTTTCGCTGTCGTTTAAAGTTCTGCTGGCATACGCTACAGGAAGGTCTTTTCCATTTTTGTCCTGGCTTAAAATTGCTCCTTGTGCATAATTACTATCGTCTGTCGTTACAGTAAATTCCTTTTCAAAGTCTGGGTATTGTAGAAGTGGCTCATTAGTCAATATATTTTTACATGTTTCAAACCATTCTATAAAGTCTGGATTTTCTATATTTATTTTTGCATTTTTCTTTAAACAGTTAGTAAACGGTTTTGTTATCTTGGCGAAGTTTATAATAAATTTTCGATATTAGCCTAATAGTCCTAAAAATCCTTTAATTTGTTTGGTAGTTTTAGGTATTGGATAGTCCTTGATTGCTAAAATCTTTGCTGGATTGGGTTTTACGCCATCTGGTGTCAAAACATGTCCCAAATATGCTACTTTTTTTCTTAAAAATTCTCTTTTATCCAGCTGTACTTTAAAGTTGGCTTTGCGTAATCTGTCGAAAACTTCTTTAAGTCTTTGTATATGTTCTTGGAGGCTAGTAGAATAAATTATAATGTCGTCTAGATAAACTAAACATGTTTCATTTTGGATGCCTCTCAGAATATTATTCATAGTTCTTTGGAATGTAGGGGGGCTATTCTTTAGTCCAAAGGGCATTCTTAAAAATTCGTAGTGTCCCGTTTCTGTTGAAAACGCTGTTTTTTCTATGCTATTTTTATCCATTTCTACTTGGTGAAATCCTGAGGCTAAATCTAAAGTCGTAAAATACTGAGACCGTCCTAATTTATCTAATATGTCTGTATGTTCGGCAAGGGAAATTTATCGTCAATTGTTTTTTTGTTTAATCCTCTAAAATCTATTACTAATCGAAATTTTCTTTTGCCAGAAGCGTCTTGTTTTTTGGGTACAATCCAGACAGGAGAGTTCCATGGGGTATTTGAAGGTCTAATAATTCCTTGTTTAAGCATGTCCTCAGTTTGTTTATTAATTTCGTTCTTGTAAATCTCTGGATATCTATAATTTCTAGAGTATACGGGAATTTCATCAGTAGTCCTAATAACAAGTTTTATTTGGTTGGTAAAAGTTAAATCGTTTCCCTCAATATGGGATAAATCTGCATAATCTTTTATTAAACTTGTTATAGCGGATTTTTCTTCTAAGTTCATATGTTCCATTCTAAATTTTGATAAATCTAAATTTTTTCTTCTCGATTTTTTTTGTTTATAATCTAATAAATTGAAATTAGTGTTCTTTTGCATTGTATCAGGTTCAAGGATATTGTATTCTTCTAAAGAATTTAATTCTAATGGTTCATTCACTGTTAATTCTACATTTTCTTCTGTGTTGTTTATAATAGGACGATAGGCTTCTCCCTTGTGTACTGAGACTATACACTGCGGAATTTCTAATCCATTTAAGTTTTTGTATGGTAAGAGTCCTTCTCCATCTTGAATATTTTGTATTCTAAATTTAATCGTTTGGCTAGTGCGGGCTTGTATAACATAACTTGTTCCCTTTTTAGTGTTCTGTTCCTGACATTCGCCTTTATTATTATTATTTTGTTCTTCTGTGTTAAAATATTTAATCGGGATTTGTTTATTGCGAAATATTAATTTATCATTCCCAAAATTTAAATTAATTTTTAATTCTTCTATGTTATCTAATCCAAGGAGTAAGTCGAAATCTTTATGGAAATCAAATAAATAGAATTTGGTTGTTTCCTTTCCCAAAAGTGGTAGTGTACAACTGTATTTTTCTTTTGATACTCCATGAGTTGTACTCACTTCAAATGGTTCTTGTTTTAGGGTGAAAAATGGGAAAGCTATTGATTTTTTTAATAAATGATCTCGTGCTTCCAGTGTCAATCACCATCTTTAGGTTGGTCTTGGGATCGTGGATGTACGGTAGTTCATTTGTGTCGTCTTCGATATGCATTATGGAAAATGTCTTTTTATTGTGGTAAGTCCTAAAAAATGATTTTGGGTATGATTGTCCTCTTGCGTTGAATCATCAAAGTCTATGTTGCTGTCAGGGTCCTCTTGCGGTTCATAATCCGTTTGTTCGGTCAGATAAGAGTTAGTCATCTGTTCAGTCAATCGATTCATAGTTTGATCGTAATTTTCTTCTTCTATTGGTTTCCCTGTCATCTGATAAAGTATATTTTGTCTAATTGTGTTCCCTGTTTGACGTGTGGAAATGCTCATTGGTTCTGGTTCAAATTTTTGATGAACTTTTAGTGGTGTGTAATTGTTAGATTGTTTCGGTTGTTGATTTTGCTGTACGTATGAGTTAGGTTTAGTAAATTGGTTAGGATTATTTTGGTAGTTGGGCCTATAATTTTGGAAGGTTTGTTTGTTAGGAATGGGTTTGCGAATAGGCGGGTATTGTGGGGCCCTAGGTGGAACGTTCCGTTTAATATTTTGAAACAATTTGTTATTTTTAAATTTAAAGTCATTAGTAAGCATGTTAAGTGCTTCGCTAAGAGAATCTGGATTTTTTGTGCGCATTAGGGATCCTACGGGTTCATGTAAACCTCTAAGGAGAACTCTTAACCCTAATTTCTATACATATTCTATCAAAACATCTTTGGCCAATTGTCTTTGAGGCTCTTTATTAATAAAAAATGAGATTTGTAAATTTAATAGTTTTTGAATTCTCTCATAAAATTTAAAAGGTGATTCATTATTTTCTTGTTTTAACTCAGCCATTTCTAAATTTAAAGTAAAGCAATCTCTTTTGTCTGAATAGCTGGTTAATAATACTTTTTTAATCTCATACCAATTATATGAATTTGAATTTACTACCATTTCTAATGCTTGGCCTTTTAACTTAGCTAGTATAGAAGAAAACAGATATTCATTTTGAAAATCCTCTGGATTTTCGTTTACATAAAACTTATTTACTACCTTATCGCATATTGAAATAAATCTGTGGAGCATAGTGGGCTCTCCACTATACTCAGGAATCATATCAAGATATTCCTTCTTTAATGTTGGCGTTGCCATTTTAAAATATTATTTTCTTTAAAATAATAAAATTAAAATCAATGATATAATATTAAAAAGTATTTACTCTACTTTTTCTTAATTCTGTTTCTTACGATCTACTTACAAGTGGAACCAAAATACTTTGCTCATTTGAACAACTTTTCACTTTTCACGATATTCACTCGTGCTCTTAATAGATATGCGCTCTATTAAGTTGTTGTAGATATTCGCTCTACTAAAGTTTTCCTCAATTAACAGTTAAAACCGACGGACGTTATATTCACTAACTTCCTTGAGGTGCCCTACCGTTTTCTTAATGTCGTTACAGATATGCGCTCTGTAACGAATCGCGTTTTTGCAGTATCTCGGTTAACGATTGAAATCGAAAAAAATTATGTTCATTAATTTTCCCGAGACGTCCTACCGACTGCGCCAGTTACGTGTTTCATTAAGTTCGAAAGGTTTTTAAAAATGATTTTTATTTTTACAAACCTTTTAATCAATTAGTAAACATGTAATTTAGAAAACCGTTACATAATTTATCTTAACAAAACAAATTCAACTGATGTACATTCAGTTAGGAGTGGAAAACGTCTGTGCGATACAGAGGCGACTTACACACTGCCGGGGCTCTGTTCTCACCACCTGTATAATACAAAAGCTGCGTAAGCAGGAAACTTCCTAGCACGCATTTTATTATGAAAGGTTCACATAAATTGTTCACATAACTTATATATATAATTATATATATATATATATATATATATATATATATATATATATATATATACACATGCCCACACACGCACATCACACACACACACACACACACATATATATATATATATATATATATAAATTATGCTGAGAGATATCGTGTGTGTGGGGGAGGGAGGGAGTGAGAGAAAGAGAGAGAGAGAGAGAGGTAGATTTTGTTGCTGTGATTTCTCATTTCATGAATCGAATAATTATGCACTATTTTAGTTTCGAAATTTTTAAATATAGGGACAAAAGCTGAAGACTAATGATATTACATTATGAAAAATCTTTTTAGGAATCTCTTTTAAGTCAATAAATCGTTTCAATTAAATTTTCTCTGTTGTTTACCAAGTACTTACAAACCTCAGACACATTCACCGCCTGAAGGGCTTGAATCGTATTTGCATTTGTAATGTGAAGTCACCGAGTCTTACTGTTCCATTAAAACTACCCCCTACCCCTGTCGGACAGAGGGACAAATAACTTCATTTCTTCTCCACCCCACTCCCTGGAGCCAAATTGTCTTGAGTAATTGTTCCAAATAATTTGACAGATAAAGGATGTCTTGTAACAAGTTGGCAGTGCATATTTAGGCAAATTGAATATTCAGTTCAGGAGGGGGTTTTATAAACACTGTTATGCCTAAATAAAGAATTAACTGATAGATACATTACCGATACCGTCGGGGCAATTGTTATCTAGATTCATGCTTTGTAAATAAAGAAGATTTATTAAGATTTTTTAATGTTATATATAAATATAGTTTATAACACAGAAGTACTTAAAACAAAAGTACTTGCTTTCCATACTTATAATATGTTTTAGTAGATTCAAAAAAAACTCACAGTGAAAGAAAAGTTCGGTTTCGCTAATAGTTTGAAAGTTATATATTTTTGTAATTAGCGATAAAATCCAGGTAGCGCTACCTGAATGGTAAAAGTGCAAACTCCTATGTGATCATCGTTCCTTTCTAACGTTTACCATCTACTTTTTCTTTTACCTCAAGAATCACGGTAAATGTTCCCAAACCCAAGCTCAAACGTAACCCATTAGGACTCGGCCGTTCCTATAGGTCTCAGATTAAGTTGAGGCAAGCCAAGTAGCTGAGAGATTAGGGCCGGCCTGGGCCTAAGAATAAGCGGGACAGCCCGGCTAAAACATCCCATTAGTGACGCATCGCTGATTATTCCACTTAAAAACCTAATCTGATAAATACGCATTATAAGGGAAAAACGTTTATACGGTTATCTTAATAACTATCAAACAAACAATTGCGTGTTTGTCTCATGTTAATCGACCGTCTTTAAGTGTGATTACCTACAGCGAAGGAAAGTTATGCTATACGAAGTGTAGCCGGCCAAACCTTGCTTGAGAACACATATAGGGTTAGATTTATCATAGCCAGTAATTAATGGAAACGTTCATCCCTTTATCCTTTTGTCTAAAATAATATAAAGCACGGGAGGCAGAACTACAGTCGATGTTTAATGTGAACTCTTTATTTAGTGTTAGAGAACGGACACAAATGTTTTACAGTAATTTTCAAAGTATTTTTCTAAGTTATAAACTAAAATGTTTCAGTTTTTCTTTTAAATCTACTGAATGTTTTTCTGACCAGCAGAAAATCTGCGTTCTGATGTAGATGCGTGCTCTAAGATCCAAACAGTATTTTCATACTCGTAAGATTTGTTGCCATACATGTAAGTAATGCTAAAGTACCCCCTTAAACGTTACAGCTCGACTTCCAGAATATAAATTATGTTTTTAACTATTATGACAAGATAACGAATATCAATAGGATTCCAAAATCTTTTACCTCAGTTCTTGTAGTGGTAGCGAATTTTAAAAATCTATGTATTTTAAGGGTGGCTTACTATAGGAAAAAGAGACCCTAATACTTGATTCTAGTCCAAGCATCTATTGGGGTAACCGTGTTTGAGTTAATTCTACCTCCCACTTTGTCGCAAAGTCCAGTTCACAAGAAGACGGTACTAACCCTCCCCATGTAATATGAAGCTATACAAGTGAACAGGTCGATATAATAACCTAATTCGTTTTTTAAATAAAGAGAAGAATGTAGTCAGTAGTAGTATAAGAATGAATAGACAAATAGGGGTTCATTAAGCTCCACGGAAAGACGTGCTATTTGAAATGAGATATGGGAACCCATTATGTCTGGTAATTGGAGAATACAGTGTACTTGTATTAAAGACAGTATTTCTGCATTGTGTAGATTTGTTACGAGTATAGTATATCCACAGCAAGAATATGTTTTAAGTTACAAGACAGGTTATAATTTTCAAAATCAAAAGTGTACCTATACCGCTTAGTGAACATATAGTCACTGGACATATAAACTCGCTTAGATACAGAGATTTTAATTGTTGTTATTGCCAGCTTTAGGTAATAGTGTTGATTCTAGCTGGAATCGTTTGTACAGATTCATTTCCCTTTGCAAAATTATTTTAAAACTAATTTAGGATAAATTGAAAGCAAATAAACAGTGTCAAACTTTTAGTTTCAGGTCTATGAACGGGAGACATCTCCTTTGGCCCGTTAGGGAGCAGCCCTATCTACCTTACCCATGGGATGTCACACTTTACCCTATCTCAGCACCAGGGAACATTAGGTAGTTTCCTTAGTCTTGTCTCATTCTCTCTACCTAATACCTCTTCCAAGGGGTGCGCCGGATAAACACCTCCTTACGGTTGTGCTAACGCTCTGCCTATACCCCGCTAGGGAGGAGCCCTAGCTACCTTACCTGTTGGATGTCACACTTCCTCCTATCCCAGCACCAGAGGACATTAGGTCGTTTCCTTAGTCTTGTTTAGTTCCCTCTACCTAATACTTCTTCTAAGGGTTGCCCCGAATAGACACCTCCTTACGGCTCTGCTAACGTGGTGTCTTTACCCCGGTAGGGAGCAGCTCTAGCTACGTTACCTGTGGGATGTCACACCTCCCTTTATCGCAGCACCAGGGGACATTAGGTAGTTTCCTTAGTCTTGTTTAATTCCCTCTACCGAATACTTCTTCTAACGGGTGCACCGGATAGACTCCTCCTACCAGCTCTGCTGACGCCCTGCCTTTACACGGGTAGAGAGCCACCAAAGCTACCTTACCCGTGGGATCTAACTCTTTCACCTATCTCAGCCACATGGAGACACTTGGTTATTTCCTTAGCCTTGTCTAATCCCCTGCCTAATACTTCTTCCAAGAGGTGAGCCGTATATACTCTCCTTACGCCCTCTACTACGATAAGAAGCAGCCCTAGGAGCTTAATTCATGAGATGTCATGAACTTTCCCCTATCTCAGCACTATGGAGACATTAGGTCGTTTCCTTAGCCTTGCCTAATCCACTCTACCTGTTGGAGTCAGCTTTGGTAGATTAAACAGCTCCAGTATCGACTTTAATCAGCCTGTGCCTTGTCTATTCGATAGCTCAATCTATGGTTTATCGTCGATAGTTTAAGACCACGTTGTCCCTTGCCGCGCGCCTAATCCCCACCCTAGCACAGTTCCCTCTACCCCCAGTCTTTTGCTTGCCGTAGACAGACCAGCACGTCCTTTGCGGGTTTCAACCTTATTCGCCAACCTCGTGGACGTTAAGTTCGCCCCGCGTATGTCTAAATGTAAGTGTTTCGTATTGTATTTGCTTTATATGCTCGTTAACCGCGAAAGTGTACATTATTTAGTCCAAGTGCCGTGTTCGAATGCACCTTTAACCTCGCCGTTACAAGCCGCCGTTACGGAGTCGCTCGCAATCATTTAAAGACTTATTTCAATTGTGAATAGCATGAGAATTGAACTCCGTTTTATTAAGTTTTACAGCACGAGCCGTCTGACCATCACCACTTCACCCAGGGCCCTGCTGCAGAAGTCCAGAAGACATCAAACCTACCGTGCACGTAACCCCTTTGTTCAGCTTAGGGTAAGTGTTAATCAGTTCCAAATACTTTTAGCATAAACTTGTGCCTATTTTTCCCGAGGCTTAATTAGTGATAAACACTGTTTATTTGTCGATTAGGCATTTTTGCCGCCAGCCTTAATTTTATTCCTGTACAATTTCAATCACAATAACGACCGCGACTATCTCTCTCTTTCGTCTTCTTTCTAATATTTTAGCGGAGCTGACGCCTCCATTTTGGTCCCGTCGGGCCGGATTTTTTGCATTGTAGCGACCTATAAACATTTAAAGTGCAAAGAACAAGTGTTAAAGTTCTCAGTAACCTCGAACCTTATTCAGTTTTAATAGCGAGGCATTTGCTTTATAAATAAGTTTTATTAGTGATTTACAAGTGTTATTTATTGTGCGAACAATTTCGAAGCGTGTTAAATTTCACAGTAATAAGCTAAGTTGCAAGCATTACGTAATCCTGTGTAATTTCCCGCACGTTCTTTCTTTGTCTAATTCAGTAGCAGTAGTAACGTCACAAGCTGTAGCGTGCAGCCACATTCCGTTGCTATCAGCAGATTTATGGGACACCTGCGCAGATAAGGAACACTTGACTAAACAAGTTGGGCTCAATAGGCTCAATATTGATCCGTGTAGCTACACTGTAGATTTATCCTGTTCAATAAGGAAAACTTGCAGCCGTTCTAATCTAATGCTTATGATTTGTAAAACGTTATGTCTTTTTTATTAACTTTATTATACAGTCCACTCTTTCGTAATTAAATGTACCATTGTGTAGTCATTAGGTTTGGTTTAAACATAATTGCAATTTAATTTAAATTTTGGTTTTTTGTTAATTTAAATTTTGTCACGATGGCTAATAACAACGCATATTGCCTTGATAAGTTGAAGGCTATATGCAGTGATTTAGAGCAAGTAAACAGCTTGCTCGGTGATAGTGAAATGTCTGAGGGCATAGTGCAGGAAGTCAGGCGCCTTCATGTCGAATTTATCGAAACTTTTGACCGCGCGGAGCAGACTTTTGACAGTCAAGCTTCCGAATTTGTCAAGAATGTCTTTATAGCAAAACGTCAATTTCAGGACACCTATCTGCCCATGATAGTAAAATATCCTAACCTCGTTAAGACGGAGGTTACCACGACCTCGCCTGTCAAATCAACACCGACTTCACCTAACCTTCCAAGTCTAACTTTGCCAAGCTTTTCGGGCCAGAGCGACGACTGGATAGATTTTGTTACGATGTACGACTCTATGGTACATAACAATGAGACGCTTAGCAATATCCAACGTTTTCAATACTTAAAGTCCGTCTTAAAGGGAGATGCACTGGCCATCGTCACCGGACTTTCCATCTCCGAAGCAAATTACAACATTGCTTACAATGCGTTGCGTAACCGATACGCGAACCCGCGACGTCTCGCAGATCATTACTTTAACATAATTAAAGACTTTCAGCGCATCAATAATGCTTCACCCGCGGAACTAAATCGTTTCTTAACCGCGCACTCTAATGCCGTCTGTGCATTAAGAGCTATACCTCTCGAAGACTTAGCGGATTTCTTATTGTTCTCTATGGCAATTAATAATTTGGATGCCAAGACACGATTAAGTTTTGAAAGCCGACTAGGCACTAACCGCATGCCGACATATAAATTATTGAACGACTTTGTAACTGAACAGGCTAGAGCCCTGGAGATGCTTAGCCAACCAGCTGCCGTGGTTGTAGCAAACGCCGGACGTGGTCAAAGACCCCGCATGTTGGGGTCATCGATGGCTAAACCCGGGTTTCAAGGGGCCCTTGAACCGAATAATTACTTGTCTGAACCTAACCTCACTTTGGGTCACAGCCCTAGATTTCAATCAGTAGCGTCAAATGACAATAGCCATCAGAATAAGGACGCCCAAGGTACTATTCAGTCCAAACGTGCTGCGCCAGTCACTATGCAACCGGTTAATCAACCACTACAACCTAACTTGTTGCCTATTATGAGTGCGCCTAGAACGTCAACATTTCGCAATCGCTCGCCACCGCTTAACCTCAATCAGTCTAACATGCCTACCACGCGTGTAGGTAAATGCTACTACTGCGGAGAAAGTCACAGCATCATTAATTGTCAACGATTTATTTCTCTTACAATAGCGGAACGCATTGACGCTATTTCAAAATTACAACGGTGTTATAATTGTCTCGGCTCTCATTATCAAGCTCAGTGTCAGTCTCGTCATCGTTGTAGACAATGCAGCCAAGCACATCACACACTGCTGCACAACGACGCACCGCCGCAGCAATGACTAGCCGCCCCACGACGCCTTAGGCCAACCGCTAGCCATCCAATCGATACTATAGCTCAACCTCGTTCTTTGTCATGCAACATTACCTCGTCTCTCGCCCTGTTGGGTACCGCGCAAGTCGTCCTACAGGACCATTATGGTCAACCTCGTTTTCTAAGAGCTATTATCGACCCCGGCAGTCAGATATCTGCCGTTACGAAACAAGCTAGCGATATGTTGAGCCTGCCTACTCGAAGATCGAACCTGTCTTTGATTGGCGTCGCTGCCAAGTCTACACGTATTCACGAATACGTAACTTTAATTTTATTCTCACGACATGACCCTGGCGTCATGCTGACTACGGAAGCCGCTGTGCTCAACCATATAACTGACCCGCTGCCAGCTGATAAATTATCCTCTGCTTTAAGCGCTCAATATCAGCACTTACCGTTAGCTGATCCTCAGTTCGACTTACCTGCCCCTGTTGACATTATACTGGGCGCCGATGTCTTCACGCAAATAATTATCAACGGGCCTCGTACCATCATTCATGGTCAACCTTCGGCACTTAACACACTTTTAGGTTGGGTCATTATGGGATCTGTACCTTACAGTACGCCACAACAACCACGCGTGTTTATTACCTCGCTCAAGTCTATCGACGAAAACATGCGACGATTTTGGGAAATCGAAGAGGTAAACGAGTCTAACTTGTTGAGCCCTGATGAGCAGCTCTGCGAAAATTTATTTGCCACCACTACTGAACGTGACGCCACTGGGAGATATGTCGTAGCTTTGCCTTTTAATTCTGACGCCGTCGAACCTAAGTCAAACCGTAATGTCGCTCTTGCTAGTTATCATGCTCTGGAACGCCGTCTGAGCCGACAACCGGATGTCGCACGACAATATCGTCAGTTCATGAAAGAATATATGACTTTAGGTCATATGTACCCTGCCGTTAAGCCTTCAAATTATTTAATACCACATCATTGCGTTTTCAAGGCCGATAGTTCTACTACTAAATTACGAGTAGTTGTCAATGCTTCTGCGCCTGATTGCAACGCGCATTCTTTAAACCAGCAATTGCTGGCTGGCCCTAAGTTACAAAGGGACCTGTCCAACGTTATTATCTCGTTTCGATTGTTTGTTCACGCCGTCTGTGCGGATCCTAAAATGATGTACCGCCAAATTGCCGTACGCAAGGATGATCGTCGTCATCAGCACATTTTGTACAGGCCGACTCCTCATTCTCCACTGATGGAGTATGAACTAGCCACTGTCACTTACGGGCTTACCCCGTCTGCTTATTTAGCCCTACGTACACTCGAACAACTCGTCAAAGATGAGGGCGACTGTTACCCTGCTGCGTCGCACGCCATTCTTCATCAAACGTACGTTGATGATGTCGTCACTGGCGCCGATACGTCCGAGGACGCCCAGGAATTAATACGGCAACTTATTAGCATCTTCGCACTGGCAGGACTAGAGCTCAGGAAATGGTCTTCCAGCGAGACCGCGACTATCTCTCTCTTTCGTCTTCTTTCTAATATTTTAGCGGAGCTGACGCCTCCACTACCTAAGACTTCTTCTAAGGTTTGCGCCGGATAGATGCCTCTTAAAGGCTCTGCTGACGCGCTGTCTTTACTCACTTATATCCACCATCCCTTTACTATTCTTTGTAGACGGTATTAGTTATACTAATTAATCACCTAAACAAAATCTATGGAACATAAAAATATGTTTCAGCGTATCAACAGGATATGTAGTCGATGGCTTTCACCGATAATAAATTAATTTTCACAAATTTGATAATTTTTTCAACGCATATTTGAGTACATTATCTCATTTATGTAATGTAACGGAAGCAACATATACGTGATTAGTGATTTAGTTTTCTGTAAAAAATACTTAACCAGTGCTAAGTGAAGAGAACTTATAAGCATGGAGCGGATTCGTTTACCTGTATAAAAATAACCTTTTTTTATTAACTTAATAGAATTTCTCCTCTAAACGTATTGATCTGACCTTGACAAAAGTGCAAGATTTATTTCTCTTTACTTCTATTCTTTCTTGTACGAAATATTTCTATCATTTCCTTAATCACTATTATAGTTCTATAAGTCTCTTAAAGGTAAAGGAATGATTATAAAGTTTTGTCGTGAATAGAGCTTTAAAGCTACTTACATTACACTTTAATGCTACTGAGTCCCAAGCAGGAATTGTAACCAGAAAGAGCAGATTTGGAACTGGTCCATATAGGTTAAAACATGCGAAGGTGTTTTTAAAACTTGGACGCCACTTTAGAGTAGTGCAAATAAATTGAATTTAAATCCAATTCTAGAAATTGTTTTAACTTTTTAAGAATTTTGGATTGTTGTAACTTTCTGTACAATTAAATTTAGTTCAGTTAAATAGTTACGTCGTCCCATTTGGCTTTAAATAAGTGATAACATATGATTTAATAAAACAGCTGATTTTATGTTATAGGTTGTGGGGTAGAACAGCTATTTAAGCCCTTCTGTTACTTTATTTATATTAACTGTACCTATTTAAAAAAAGTAACTAAAATAAATTTTGTCTGTGTTGAGAAAAGTAGGAAATGTCTTCAAAAACATTGTTTTTATATTACTTGTTTTTAATTTATTGTGTTTGTATTTATCATACATTGCTTACACTTAAAATCAAACCATTTAGAAAAAAAAATTAACCTAATACCTAATGACCTTTAATTAAGTAAATATTTAAACACCCTTTAAATCCGTAACAAATTATGTAGCAGTAATTTATAGGCATATTTACAACTGGATATATAAAATTAAAATATTCACTATATCATGCATTCAGAGAGAAAACATGTTCTTTAATTGGAAATCCTGACATAATTAAATAAGAAAATCTCAATGCAGAGAGCTCCGCCTCGTTATATTTAATCGCCTTAGCAAGAACAAAATAGAAAGCTTTAGAACATAAAACTGGCGCAGAGAAGTGAATTTTGTCTGCATGGGATTCTCTGTTTATTTTACCTAAACGAACTCTCCGGAAATATCCTAACCCGACCTTGTATTAAAATTTTCACTTAAGAATAAATATTTTATAAAATTGCTTGCATTTATAACGTATAAAGAACACTTGAATGTAAACACGAAACCAGTCCGATATAAAATTCATTAACCACACACAATAAATTACCATCCAAATTTCTCAGACAATTACAACATGCAACTTATTGAAAGCATTAGAAAATGGATAAAAATAAACATTGGAAATATGTGGAAATATGTAAACAACAGTTAACAGGTAATATAAAACAATTAACATAAGCAAAAATCTTTTAAAGTCAAATCCTACTAAAAAATTAGTTTAGGTACTCTTTACAAAATAATTACAATTAATATAAATAACGTAACATAACTTATGCATTCAAACAGCCGTTCTACTATAAAACCTATAACATAAGATCTGTTGTCTTATTAAAATATATGTTATCACTTATTTAAAGCCAAATGGGCTGAAGTAACGATATTGCATTCCTTGTCCCTTTTTTAAAAAGCTTTCTCTAATTTGAAACTAAAATAATTCATTAATTAATTTAATTAACGAATTAATATTTGAATAAAACTGTATTAACATTGTCAACCACTACAAGTTTAAACAAAATTTATTTGAACCTTAATGGATGAATACACATGGTTATTTAACGATGGAAAATTTGAACAATATAATTGTATATATATACAGACGCACATATATGTGAGCTAATGGAAGGAATTGAAAACTATAGTTATAATATGTGATGTTCTTGTAGAACTTTATATTTTTTATAATGACAGACCCTAAGAGATTAGGGAGATCGGAACGCAGAGATCCTATTTATGTTTCCCCATCAAGTAACAGCCTCTGTGAACGTCACTTTATCCATTCGTAATTACATTATAGTAAAATGTTTAAGAAAGGTAAAATGCGATCGCGGGACCGTGACATCAAAGTAAAATTGAAGGGTTAGTTTTTCATACGGTCGGAAAAGGTTTTGTCTAACTATTAACATTTAAAAAGGCACTACGGCTTCCAACTTTGATGTAAATTAAGCGTAAAGTGCGCGTTCGTTATCCACCTCGTCAAGTTGCAAATTTGTCGCAAACGTGGAGAGCGTTCTTAGACGCTGTAAGATCGAATTACCCAAGTTTGACGCAGGTATCGTTTGGAATGGTTGCAAACTTCAAGACTTACACGCTTCAAGTTTATTAGATATCATTCTACAATCAGAGGTTTCTGTATATATTATCAAAAGGTTTACATTAAAATTAGCTATTGAACTTTCCAACAGGTATTGTAGTTTATTGTAATCATTGTCCGAAAAATATCACACAAAATATATTGACAAAACAGAATATAAGGAAAATAATAATAAAACTTGTTTAAGTACTACATTAAAAATCATTACCAACAAGTAACATATATATATAAAAGGTACTTCGGGCAACAAAGAAAGACTTTATTTTTGGTACTTTTTACTTAAAAATTATAATTAATATAACTATGTACATATGTATGACAGAATCGCAATATTAATTGGTACAAAAGGAAGCAAATTATTTTTTAAAATCAATTAATTACATTTATTAAAGAAATTAATACTAAGAAAAACGGTATTAACATCAAGTGTCATCCCCTACAAGTTTAAAAAAAGTATTTGAACTTGAGTGGATGAATAAAAAGTATTTTGTTTGTAACACACTTTAGATGATGTTACATATTAAATTGGCAAGGTTCAGAAAACAAACGAGAATGTATTCAAAAATTTGTAATAATGTACAACTGTAAAAAAAAAAATTGTAATGTATGAGAAATATTTTAATGAGATCTCTAGTCGATAGTAACATCTAACGGAGAATTTTAAAACAAGTAATTAAAAGTCGGGATGCGCCCGCCCGGATGCGCGGTAGGTAGGAAGGTTGCTCGCAACTACTATTTAAGGCCTCTTTTAGCCAAGATGTAATGGGCAACGGACGTGTCCGAGAGCAAGAAAATTTTATTTTGTTTTCAAAGTTTAATTTAAACTCCCTTTTAAAACATGTTATAATCATGGGATAGAAGACAGCGTAAGTAACCGAGTACAAAGATGGGACGCTGAAGTTACCGATGACATTTCCTGAGACTTTCCACAAGGAGGATGCGAGGTTACGACATGTGAATACAGCTAAGTGGACAATTTAAGACTTTAAAGATTTATTTCAAAATTTAAAATGTTATACTGCATAACTCAAACTAAGGAACCTTGAACGTTTCAACTCATTTACATAACTGTAAAATTATGCATATTTTGGTGCAATTGTGTTCACCTTGAATTATAAAATTTGATTATGAAAAAAGCAAGTAAACTCGAGTGTAGATTCATTTTCAGCCATTGATTGATTAATTGATTGTTAGATTGCTATCCTTAAAAATTCATAAGTAAAATTATTAAATGTTCCGTAACTGAATGTCAAGAAATTTGTATCATGATTATAACTTATCTGATTTTTTGTTAAATAAAAAGAGTATAATTTGCTTTAATTGAATTTAAAAGAGTAATTATTTAACCAGCACTCAATTCCTTGCATTTTAAGTTAATAAGACTCGTAACAAAAACAAAATTTTCAAGTCAATTCCTACTTAGGTCAACAATGAAAAAAAAATTATTTTATTTACATATTATTAGATATTTGCAATTAATATAAATAAAGTAACATAACCTATGAGTAAAAGCACCTCTTCTACTACATAACCTTTAACGTAAAGTCAGCTGTTTTATGAAATTGTGTGTTATCACTTATTTTAAGCCAAATGTTACGAAATAACTGTATTGCATACCCTGCCCCTTTTGTCATAAAAAACTAATATTAATAAATTAAATTTAAATAATGAATTAATTAATGAAAAGAATTCTGTTAACTTAAAATGTCATCTACTACCAGTTAAAAAAAATGTATTTGAAAATGAGTGGATGAATAAAAAGTATTTTATTGGCGACTGCTAATTTGAACAAGATATAAGGAGAGGGTGAACTAATAGAAGGATTTATAAGGATTTAATATTTTTATATAGTTTGTGAAGCTTGTATTATAAAAATAAAATGCTAAGGAGTAATGAAGATTTTTCGGAAAACTTTAAACGTTCAGACCAACTTATTATTGTATCATAACCTGTTGATACGGTTCCATAATAGGGGCATACATATTAAATTCACTTCAACGAGGTATATTATTATGTTTTGTGTATAATCTTTACCAACATTATCTCTAACGATCGTAATTAGGACATTATTATTAGAAGAAACTTAGATTACGGATACATACTTGGTAAGAATTTTATGGATTGGAAGGAACCACTTTTGGTGTTTAGTGAACATTTGGTGGTTAGAAGTATTTGTTCAGCTAAGCAATTAGAACTTTGTAACTGATATTTGTATCGTTCACTTGAAGAGTTATTCTTATGAAAGCCAAACTTTGCGGCTGTTAGCTTTAATTAGGAGACTGTGCGATGGGGATACCTGTCGCATAAGATGTACACTGTTAATATGAATTTGATGAAGTTTCGGCAGAAGTTTAGTAATTCAATGTTATCGGAAGAAATTGAGGCGGCAATGTTCCCTACAAATTAGGCCCAAGGAAGCGTATAATTAGTGAGGGAGCTCATGGAGCATGACTTGGCAGGGTTTTATACTTCTCGACGCGGCGCGGCGTTCGGGAAGAGGCAGATAACTCGTGTTGCGTCAGATGCTACTGAACAGATATAAGCGCCAGTAGAAACAGATGTTGTTGTACTCGTAACTTGTTATCATTAAATAATTCTAAGGGAAAGTAAATGGACGTAGAAGTAAAAGGCTTTCCTGTATTAAACAAGTAATTTAAACAAAAACTTTTAAAATTCAATTCCTACTTTGGTCAAAAAAGAAAACATTATTTTAGTTACTTTTTATTACATAACTACAATTATTATAAATCAAGTAACATAACTTATAAGTAAATCTTAGGTGTTAGCTTAGACATAGGGTAAATGTTACGTAGCCTAACCTTAGAGGATGTTTTGGTTGCTAGCAACGGCGAGTATCAAGAATTAGTAACGTTTTTTTCCAAGACTAACATTTACCAACAGTCACTGATAAACCTTGCATCTTCCAATCCGTCAAATCCAGACAAATCATCTGTTATTTATAAAATCTTCACATTTAACAACTCTTGCTGGAAAATTCTGAGATATACTAGCAAATTCATATAAGGACTTTTACAGTAATACACAAGGCGGCCGAATAAACGAGGCCGAACATGTATACATACAATGCAGACTCAAAGAAAAAGGCGCTGTTCAGGCCATATTAAGCCAGTGGTATTCGAGGATCCGGTAGTAGTAAACTGTAATAAGGAAATGTAAAATGTTTGCGAATAGGAAAAGAAATTTGACGTCACTAACTCAAATCGGATGTGCCAAAGGTGAACCACAAGTTAAGCTGGATGAAAGTTTGTCGATTAAAGAGTTGTCTCCAGCCTGAGCCTCCGCTTCTGGTACCAGCTTAATAAACTGCACACATTAATCGTTCATACAACTTTTAATTACTCCTGAGGTCTTTAAGCTCCGAACATTAATTCGTTGGAACTTCGAGTAGAGCTTCAACTTTTAGAATTAAAACTTCGTTAAACTGTTGTTATTAATTATGACTCAATCAATCAATTGATAAAATGTAATTTAAGTTTTCGAAGCAAGAGTTATTTAAGTGAGACATTTGGTAGAAAACTAATTCCACCACTTAATCAATACATCTACATCAATTATTTTGAGTAAAACTTGTATAAAACTTTTAAAAGCATATAAAACATATAAAAACATATAAATATATCAAAAAACAAAGAAGAATCTAAAACAATATTTTATTTAAAGAGGCGCCAACCTCCGATGCGATTAGCATATACACACAAGATAACTTCGTAGAGAATCTTATTGCAATATGTGTTTTAGTTATTCAACCGTGTTCAACCGGCAAAATCCAGTTATCTCCTCTTTATTTAGAACTCACGATCTATACACTCGTAGCGCCACTGATTTTGTGATATTTTATTTTCATTCTTCTCTGCAACTCATTATTACATTTTTAATACTGTTTTTTTGACACTCAATTACATACTAAGTAGTTTTATCAATTCAATAAAAGATTTCTTGATTTTCACTCTTTTCCTGATTTTGTTCATACATTTTTTATGTTTTGATTCTTAGATCTTTTAGTTGTCGTTTTTGCTAATACTTAAAGAGAGAAAGATAAAAAGACTTTTGGTTTGCGAGCCAATTTTAATTTGTTTTAAATCTTTTTCAACGTTTCGAAAGCAAGCTATCATCTGCAGACCATTTTTACCGCGTGTATCAATTTTTTAATGTTTATATTTAGAGAAAACACTTCTATTTTGTCTTCATTGCACTAAATTTACGCTTGGATGTTGGCAAGATGTTATCGCCACATTATGAGACCTACTTTCTTGACAGAGGAAGGATGATCCCTCACTCGGCCAAACGTCTAGTAAAGACGTCGGATGCCAGGATAGGGTGGAAAAATATGTTAAATAGAGAAAAGAAGAGTACAATAATAAATAAAAGATGCATATAAACTAAAAAAAAGTAATAATATATTTACTCAGGCCCGTTTTAATGGAAAAGATTTATCATCAGTGAGTATAGATACTACAATCTCCATTTTACAACTAAGGGGAAAATTAGGTTACATCCCATATTTATACCGCGAGCGTGGTAACGCATTACGGTCAAATCAACCGTTATTTACAATTTTTCAAAATGATTACAATAAATAGATATTACATTTTTATTTAATGTAATCATTCTGAAAAACAGTGATATTATGTTGTAGTTTGTAGTATCAATAGTCACTGATGATGTTGACTTTGTTATTGAAATGCATGTGAGTGAATAAATGATCAATTTGTGAGTGTGTGTACGATTTTTATTTGTTATTGACACAACCTCATAAACTAAGGACAATGAATAGTTTGATAAAAGAGCTCAGGGTCATATACAGAGAGATATTTGGCTATTAGGATGATACGACCTCATTTCAAATATATAATCAACTTTTGCTCCATAAACAAGTCCGTAAACTAAGATTCCGTCTCCTCAGCGCCGCGTCTCCCCTGCGTCGTCTTCTTAGCGCCAAGCGCGCTACCTGGCGTAATCTGACAGTTTTGACAGCCGAACTAGGATTCACAAAAGCAAGTAACCGTGGTAATGGTGTGTGCCAAACTGAGCATATTATAAGATCACCACTGTAATTTAGCATGCATTTCCTTGTAGACATAATAGGCCTTGCATTCTAATTTCACATAATGAATTGTAAATGAGCTTACCGACTCTCGTACTTTTGAGATGGTCGCAGTTAATCTAGAACGACTACGTAGAGCCACTTATATATTACTAGAGTGATTTGGGTTAACGTGCTATTAAGTAATTTAGAAGGGTTGGGGAAGTAGGAATGGCGTTTAGGTTTGAGGTCCGGGAAACCCACTACATACCATGAGTCATTTCACCCTTAAGTTGCACAAGCGCAGAAGATTAGTACGGTCCCAGGACAATTCTGCTCCATTAGTGCATTTATTTTAACTGAAAATGGTTAATAAATGTATATTATACTCAGAATTACAAGAAAAATGATACCAAACAACCCCAGGTTTACTTTAGTGTAATAAAACAATCTAAAACTTATTACAAACAGTAAACAATGCAAATTAGTGAATCATATGTTGTTTGGTATAATTTTTCAGCTCGGGATTTTAAAAGAGAAGATATTAACAATCGTTACTTCTGCATCACTGAGCAGAGCCTTTCATAATTTATGGTTTTGGCGCTGGAAGGACGCCATGGTAAACCAATAAGGACATACGGTATTAATCTTTGGGGTTGTACCAGTCAGAGTAACAGAAATACAACCAAAGTATTCCAAAATGAAGTGGATCGTGATACTGCACTATACTACGTAATCGCAATATGTAAAGCGACCTAAAATTGGAATCTGGCAATAATGAGACCAAGAAATTTGCTCACTGTCATACTCTAAGTCTTTATGAACTTGTCAACGTTGAGGGGTGCCACCTTTTGGGTAAAAATAGTTTAATGAGAAGGCTGTAAAGTGGTGAAACGTTTTGAATATTTTATATTAATAGAGAGTAATTTATAATTAATCTTTTAATGAAACATAACGATGGTTATACCTTTTTCTATTTCAATCTATGAAATAGAAAACGTTTTAGGCATATTTTCAGAATAGATTCCAATTAAAGTTGTTAAATAAAATTAGTACATATTAAATGTCGCAACAAATAGTAAATATCTTCTATTACTATATTCTTTCATTATTAACCAGCTTTTATAGTGTAACGTACTGCCCTTGTACCTAGGAATTTATCTTTATTTAATATTTTATTTTGCTTATTCCAACAATTAATGGGCATCTAGTCCTACGTCACAGCTCAGGCAGAAACTGTCTGTCTGTGACGCCCTTCCAAATCTTGAAGATAGAACTAGGTTACGTACGTAATAACTATTGAATGTTTAAAAGACAATAAAAATGTATTTGTAATGTGAAATGTCAGAATTTAAACAAATTACAAATCAATATGTTAAGAAACCTTTACTTGTTTACCCTATCAAATTTTCCCTACCCTTTCCTTTTTATAAAGAATTTATATTTCAGTACGTCCCTGTTTCAATTTTAATTGACTTATATGAG